>PVIA01004923.1:0-126314 GCA_004024845.1 Tonatia bakeri
TACAGGACAATGCTTCAACCAATTGAGCCACATTGGCCATGGCAGCAACAGTACAGTTTTTGTTGGGAACTGCCCTGCCTGGTTTCAAAAGCTGTAAGCCCCTTTGGCTAAGGCTGAGTAAAGGACCTTGGGATCATAAGCCACTTAGGAGACAAAGCTTATCTTCCTTGTAGAGGCACTACCTCTGCCCCCTTTCTCTTCACCCTGTTTGTCCCCAGGTGGATGACTGGTTAGCCAATGACGGGTAAGATTCCTCAAAAGAGGGACGACCTATGACAGGCATGATCATGAAGGGGCCCTCAGGGAAGGACTTGGGGGGCTATAGAAAAAGGGGTGATGGACCCTCGCCCCTCAGCTTTGACATAGCCTGAGTCCTCATTCTATCTGCAAGAAGTCTCCTAATCTCTTGGCTGCCTTACTTCCCCTGCCTGATTTAAACCTGAAACAATACCAGAGGTGGGTGACGCCCTGTGCTGGAAAGGGCGGGTTCCCTAAGGCAATCAGGCCTAAGAAAGAATGCAAAAAATCCTATGAAACCTACTTTGCTAACACCCTCAATTTAAATGATAAGGGTCCAAGCAGGAAATGAGTTTGTTCCCTAAAGTTTTATGGCCCTTTATCTGACCCTATCTCAGAATAAGCCCTCAGAGTTCTTTGAATGTTTAATCATTTCTGCCTGACAATGATTGATGAGCTTTACATATACACCCTGTATTCCTGTGCAAGTTGAACCCAATAAAAGCTTGTCAAGGTAAGGGTTGAGGCATTCTCCCCTTGAGAGAGAAGCTGCGCCATCCCTTTTCCTCCACAGGACACGGTAGTCTGTGTGAATTTGTCTCATCTCATCCATAATGCCACAGACCCCAGGAGCAAGGATTTGCATCAGTTTTAATGAGGAAGCATTCTGCATACAGCTATGAGTGATCTCCAGAACATACTGTCAAGTAAAAAAAACAATGTATAAAATAGTATGTATATTAGGCCCTGTTTTGTTTTCAAAAGGCGGGAGTATATAAATGCACATACATATAAGTTGTTCTATATATAAAAGTAACATTGCAAAGATAAACCAGAAATGAATTAAAATGATTACCTAGGTTACCTGTAGGGAATAACAACAGAACAGACTGAGGAAAAGGTAGAAGGGAGACTTCTCTTTGTGTATCTTATTTTATTAGTTTTGACTGCAGATTCATGTAAAAATTTTACATAATTTGGAAAGTAAGCTTAAGGGATAATATCCCTAAAAACAAACAAATGAATCTATCTATGTAAGTAGTAGGTAGATATTAACAAGAAGAATTATTTCAAAAGATTTGAATATATAGTATTTTGACTGTACATCCTAAAGACAAAACACCTACACCAAGCAATCCTAAATTGTGTTCAACAAGTGGGTTGATAGTGGTAATGGTATATAAATTTTAAAATAAAGTGAATATAGCAAACTAGGAATAGAGAAAACTTCCTCATCTTGATGAAGTATATTTACAATTAACATCATAGTTAATGGTGAGAAACTAGAAGCTTTCCTGCTAAGATCGGGAATACAGCTAGGATGGCCTTTCTCACCACTCCTTATCAACACAATGCTGAAAGTCCTAGTTAATTGCTATAGAGGGAATCTGTGTGCCCTCTCATATTCCTGTGTTGAAACCTAACCCCCAAGCTGATGGGATTTGGAGGTGAGGCCTTTGGGAGGTGATTATGTTATGAGGGTGGAACCATCATAAATGAAATTAGTGCCCTTATAAGAGGCCCCAGAGAGCTCCCTCACCTCTTTCCTCCAGGTAAGGACACAGAGAGAAGATGGGCACCTATGAACCTCACCAGATAAAAGCCTCACCAGATAAAAAATTTGCTGGAAACTTGATCTTAGACTTCCTGGCCTCCAAAACTGTAAGAAACAAATTTCTGTTGTTTATAAACCACCCAGTCTATGGTAATTTTGTTATTGCAGCCCAAAAGGCCTAAGCCACTAATGCAATATGACAAGAAGAGGAAATAACAAGCATATTGATTGCAAAGGAAGAAATAAAGTTGTCTTTGCTTACATATGACATGACTGTCTGTGAAGAAAATCCTGGAACTAATAAGCAGTTACAGCATGGTTAGAAGGATACTAGGTTAATGTAGAAAAGTCAATTGCTTTCCTGTATACCAATGATGAACAAATGGAATTTGAAATTAAAAACACAGTATCACCCTGGCCAGTGCAGCTCGGTTGGTTGGGTGTCATCCCGCAGAGTGAAAAGTTGCTGGTTTGATTCTCGATCAGGGCACATGCCTGAGTTGCAGGTTTGGTCCCCGGTCAAGGTGCCTGAGAGAGTAAACAGATTGATGTTTCTTTGTCACATCCGTGTTTCTCTTCTTCTTTTTCTCCCTCCCATCCCCTCTCTCAAAGAATAAATAAATAAAATCTTTAAAAAACACACAATACTATTTACATTAGAACTCCCAAAATGAAATACTTAGGTACAAATCTTGCAAACTACAGGATCTGTACAAGTAAAACTACAAAAACTGATGAATGAATCCAAGAAGTACTAAATAAATGGAGAGTTATTCCATGTTCACGGATATGAAGGCTCAATGTTACCAAGATGTCGGTTCTTCTCATTTTTCTTTAATACTCACCTGAAAACATTTTTCCAGTGTTTCCAGAGAGAGAAACAACAATGTGAAAGAAAAGAATTGATTAGTTGACTCCCTTATGCTTCTGGACCCGGGATAAAACTCACAACCTAGGTATGTGCTCTGACCAGGAATCAAATCCTCAACCTTCCGGTTTCAGGACAACATTTCAACCAACTGAGCCACACTGGCCAGGGCAGTTCTTCCCACTTCCCAATATGATATATAGATTCAATGAAATCCCAATCAAAATCCCAGCAAGTTCTTTTTTGGATATTGACAAAGGAGTGCTAAAGTTTACATAGAGAGGCAAAAATGCCAAAATAGCCAACAATATTGAGGGAAAAGAACAAAGTCAGAGAACTGACACTACTAAACTCTAAGACTTACTGTAAAGCTACAGTAATCAAGGCACTGAGGTGCTAGTGAAAGGATACTCAAATCCACCAATAGTACAGAATAGAGAGCCTAAAAATAGACCCACACAGTTTCAGTCAACTGATCTTTGGAAAAAAACCAGATGCAATACAATGAAACAAAGTCTTTTCAACAAGTGGTACGGGAATAATTGGACACGCACATGGGAAAAAAATGAATCTAGACAGACTTTACAACCTTCACACACAAAAAAATGAAATGGATCAGAGACCCAAATGTAAAATAAAAAAATATAAAATTCCTAGAATATAACATCTAGAGAAAATCTAGATGACTTTTGGTATGGTGATGGCTTTTTTAGATAAAACATGATCCATGAATAAAATAATTGATAAATTGGACTTCATTAAAATTTAAAACTTTTACATGAAAGACACTGTCAAGAGAATGAGAAAACAAGCCATGGACTTGGAAAAAATATTTGCAAAATATACATCTGATAAAGTGCTGTTATGCAAAATTAATCAAGAACAATAAGAAAACAAACAACCCAATTTAAAAAAAGTAGATGAAAGAACTTTACAAACACCTTACCAAAAAAGATATATAGATGGCAAAGAAGCACATGAAAAATGCTCCTCATCATATGACATCAGGGAAATGCAAATTAAAACAACAATGTGATACCACTACACACCTATTAGAGTGTCCAAAATCTAGAACTCTGACGACACCAAATGCTGGCGAGGCTGTGCAGTGACAGAGATTCTCATACACTGCTGTCAGGGATGCAAAATGGTAGAGCATCTCTGACGGTTTGCTGATTTCTTACAAAACAAATCATACCTTCACCATATGATCTGGCAATCGCTCTCCTTGGTGTTTACGCAAAGGAGTTGAAAGCATTTGTGCACACAAAAACCTGCATACAATGTTTACAGCAGCTTTAATCATAACTGCCAAAATTTGGAGACAACCGAAATTTCCTTCCGTACGTGAATGGATAAACTGTGGTATATCCAGACAATGGAATATTATTTGGTGCTAAAATGAAATGAGCTATCAAGCCATGAAAGAACATAGAGGAACCATAGATGCATATTAATAAGTGAAAGAAGTCAATCTACATACTGTATGATTATAACAATGTGATATCCTGGAAAAGGGGAAACGAAGGAAACAACAAAATGATCCATGGTTGTGGAGAATGAGAGGTGAGTAAGCAGAGCACAGAGAACATTCAGGGCAATGAAAATACTCTATATGATATTAAAATGAGAGATACATGTCACTAGACTTTTGTCTAAACCCATAGAATGCACAAAACCAAGAGTAAGCCCTAAGGCAAACAACGGGCTTTGAGTGATTATGATGAATGGATACTGGTTCGTCCTTGGTAAAAAAATGTACCATTCTGGTGAGTGATGTTGATAATGGGAGAGACAAGGGCAGGGAATATATGGGAAATCGATGTACCTCCCTCTGAGTCTTGTTGTAAACCTAAAACTGCTTTCAAAAAATAAAGTCTTTTAAAAAAATTCCACTTCAACCCTGGCTGGTGTGGCTCAGTGGACTGAGTGCTGGCCTGTGAACCAAGGGGTCACTGGTTGGATTCCCAGTCAGGACACACGCCTGGGTTGTGGTCCAGGTCCCCACACATTGATGTTCCTCTCCTTCTCTTTCTCCCTCCCTTCACCTCTGTCTAAAAATAAAATAAATAAAATCTAAAAAAATTTTTTAAATTCCACTTCAGTTTAAAACTCCACTCTCATAAAGGATGTAAGGCTCTTCTTCCTACCCATTTTGTAGGTAACATCCGAAGCAGGTAACACTTCAAAGAGCACCGAAACAAAGTGCACTGGGATGTGGGAGAAAAGATTAAAGCTTCTACTGGCACTGGTTTTTATCTAGAAAGAAAAAATAAATTAAGCTTTCTGATAATGTAATGTAGACTGAGTGATGTCATGCACACATATTCCATGAGTCACGGCATCACAGAGATACATTAGCAAAGGAGTGAAAGCATCACAACACAAAGGGGTTACAAGTGGCATCCTCTCATTTTTTCACTGTCAGTATTTTTGTGTATTCCAATGTCCAGTAATTGGATTTGCAAATTATATTATGCTTCTAAATAAACTAACCTTCAGAAAATGGGCAGAAACAAGGAAAAAAAAACAGAGCTGATGCTTCTTTGATTCTCATGAGGAGCTTTTGTCCAGCTATAATTGAGATGAAAATAACAACCCTCCACCCCTCACCTATCAGCACCTTCCCCCATAGAAGTTCTCCAGTGAGAGGTGGAAACTAATCAAAATAGACACACATCAGGAGGGTACTAACCCCTATTTCTCTATGAATTTTTCAAATAGGAAATACTTTGATTTTATATGTATGTATTTTAAATCAGCTGCAAACCTCCTTTTGCATTTGGTTTTACCATCACTGAAATGGGAGTACTGAAATGGGAGTACTTTCTCTAAACTCAAACTGTTCTGTATTACTCAGAATTCAAATTTATAAGTAAATAATGTTACTCATGATACCGATCTGCCAAGCACAAACATTGTGTACATTTACTGTATTTTTTTCCACACTGCATTTTCAGTGAATGAAATGTTTTCTTTTTTTCTTTCAACTTAGTTATATTTTTTTTAAATTTTCTTTATAAAATTATTTTCATAAACAAAAAAGGCATTTATTCTAAAAAAGACACATTATCTTGTTCTTACAGGTCTAAAATTAAAAGCTATGTGGGGGAGATTGTCAAGTTAGGAAATAAAAATACATAGGCCCAGTTAAATATGAATTACAGATAAACAATGAATTTGTTTAGTATAAGCATGTCTTAGGCAATCCTTGGGCAAAATCATACTAAAAATTATTCAGTGTTTATTTAAATCCATATTTTACTAGGCACCCTGTATCTAACCTGGTGGCTCTAGGTGTGAAGTAGCACTATAATAGTTCAGCAGTTCCCAAATTTTAGGTGGCATTAAAGTGCTTATTAAAACGCTGATTGCTGAGCCCCTATCTCCCAGGTGAATAGATCTCAGTGGGGCTTGATAATTTACATCTCTAACAAGTTCCCAAGTGATGCCGGTGCTTCTGCGTGAGAACTGTACTTGGAGAACCTGTGCACTAGTGTAGAAGTAGCCTTCATTTAGAAGTCACACCTGCATCAAAATAACGCCCTGTGAAACAAAATGAGGAGGCAATCACAGTTTCTAATTGAAACAAAGGGTAAAGTAAAGTTACGTATCATTTTCCAATTTTTACATAATTACCTTCAAATTATTTAGTTCACAGTCATAGTTTTTGGCCCTGGATGAGTTTTAGAATAACCTGGGAGCTTTTAATTTCTACTGATACAGGTCCTCACCCCAAGAGGTTCTTATTCAGATGGTTTGGAGCAGGGCAGAGTCATCTGTATTTTTTTCTAATTTAAAAATATTTATTAATTTTAAAGTGGCCATAATAAACCTATTATATGTTAACATGAATAACATATTTTTTATGAAAAATAGCTATATTTTTCAGGGAAAAAAGATGTAGTGAAAAGGTAGCACTGTTTTACATTTTTACAAATCTCTTTAAGAGGCGTCTTTGTTTTAAAAGTTCTTTCCGTGGTGGATTCTTCTGGGCAACAGGTTGGGAACCACTGACCTGTAGTAGCAAGTATTGCTGGCAGCCCCTATTAATGAGATCCTTCACTACCAAAACCACAGGCTTAACTAGGGGAAAACAAATCTGAGTTGTAATAATGGGTTCCTCTAAAAATCCCTGTTATTGTAATTAATGACAATCAGTCCCACATATTTAAAAAGGTGAGAAGTAGAGAAAAGGTGGGTGTTTCATTTCTTCAGATGTTATTTCTGAAGGTTAGAAGATAACTGTTTCTTTCCAAAAAATTTTTTATTGTTACTCTATCACAGTTGTCCCAATTTTTCCCCCTTGGCCCTCCTCTGCTGAGCTCCCAAGTCAATCCCCACTCTGTCATCCATGTCCATGGATCATTCATACATGCTCTTTAACTAGTCCTTTCCCCTTCTTTCCACAATTATCCCTTTTCCCCACCTCCTCACACTGCTATCAGTCTGTTCCATGTTTCCATGAGTTGGTTCTATTTTGCTCATTAATTTATTTTGTTCATTAGATCCTCTTATAAGTGAGATCATATGGTATTTCTCTTTCACTGACTGGCTCATTTCACTTAGCATAATACTCTCCAGTTTCAATTATGCTGTTGCAAAGGGTAGAAGTTTCTTCTTTCTTTCTTCTGTGCAGTATTTTGTTGTGTAAATGTACCACAGTTTTTTGATCCACTCATTTACTGATAGGCGCTTAGGTTGCTTCCAGGACTTAGCTATTGTAAATTGTGCTGCTATGAACATTGGGGTGCATAGGTTCTTCTGAACTGGTGTTTTAGGATTCTTAGGCTATATTCCCAGTAGTGGAATTGCTGGGTCAAAAGGCAATTCTATTCTTAGTTTTTTGAGGAAATCCCATACTGTTTTCCACAGTGGCTGCACAAGTCTGCATTCCCACCAACAGTGCACTAAGGTTCCTTTTTCTCCACAACGTCACCAGCACTTGTTGTTTATTGATTTATTGATGATAGCCATTCTGACAGGTGTGAGTTGATAGCTCATTGTGGATTTTTTTATTATTGTTTTTTTGTTGTTTTTCAAGTAGTTTCTGTCTTTTACCCTCACCCCTTCCCACTACCCCAACCTCCCTCCCCCATTTCCACCGCCCCCTTGTTGTTGTCCATGAGTCCTTTATAATTGTTCCTGTAAACCCTTTACCCTTTTCCCCCTTTATCGCATCCCCTCTCCCTTCTAATCACTGTCAGCCTGTTCTCAATTTCAATGTATTTGGCTATACTTTGCTTGCTTGTTCCTTTTGTTGATTAGGTTCCTGTTAATGGTGACATCATATGGTATTTGTCTTTCACCACCTGGCTTATTTCACTTAGCATAATGCTTTCCAGTTCCATCCATGCTGTCTCAAAGAGTAGGAGCTCCTTCTTTCTCTCTGCTGCATAGAATTCCATTGTGTAAATGTACCATAGTTTTTTGATCCACTCATTTACTGATGGACACTTGGGTTGCTTCCAGCACTTGGCTATTGTAAATTGTGCTGCTATGAACATTAGGGTGCATAAGTTCTTTAGAATTGGTGTTTCAGGGTTCTTAGGATATAATCCTAGCAGTGGAATTGCCAGGTCAAAAGGCATTTCAACTTTCAGTTTTCTGAGGAAATTCCACACTCTTTTCCATAGCGGTTGTACAAGTCTGCAATCCCACCAACTAGGGTTCCATTTTCTCCACACCCTTGCCAACATTTGTTGTTTGTTGCTTCGTTTATGATGGCCATTCTGACCAGTGTGAAGTGGTATCTCATTGTGGTTTTAATTTGCATTTCTAATGGCTAGTGATGTTGAGCATTCTTTCATGTGTCTATGGGTCATCTGTATGTCCTCCTTGGAGAAGTGTCTGTTCAGGTTCTTTGCCCATTTTTAATTGGATTGTTTGTCTTCCTGATGTTGAATCATGTGAGTTCTCTGTATATTTTGGAGATTAAACTTTGTCTGATGGATCATTGGCATATATGTTCTCCCATATGGCCTGTTCCCTTTTCATTTTGATAATGATTTCTTTAGCTGTACAGAAGCTTTTTAGCCCTGTTTGGTGTGGCTCAGTGGATTGAGTGCTGGACTGCAAACTAAAACATCACTGGTTTGATTTCAGTTAGGGCACATGCCTGGGTTGTGGGCTGGGTTCCCAGTTGGGGGGGTGTGAGAGGCAACTGATTGATATTTCTCTCACACATTGATGCTTCTCTCCCTCATTTTCTACCCCCTTCCCCTCTCTCTAAGAATAAATAAATAAAATCTTAAAAAAAAGATTTTTAATTTGACATAGTTCTATTTGTTTATCTTTTCCTTGATTTCCCTTGCCTTAGGAGATATATCAGCAAAATATAGGTAAGAGGGATAACTGAAATTTTCCTACCCATGTTTTCCTCTAGGACTTTTATGGTGTCATGATTTATATTTAAGTATTTTGTGTATTTTGAGTTTGTTCTGGTGTATGGCATAAGTTGGTGGTCTAGTTTCATTTTTTTTTTTTTGTATGTACCAGTCCAGTTGTCCCAACACCATTTATTGAAGAGGCTATTTTTACTCCACTGTATGCTCATGCCTCCTTTGTCAAATATTGACTACAGAGCTATGCATTTAATTCTGGGCTCTGTATTCTGTTCCATTGATCTATGTGTCTGTCTATACTATGTGTCAGCCAGTACCAGACTGTTTTGATTATACTTTGATTATACCAGACTGCCTTGTGGTATACTTTGATATCAGGTATTGTGATTCCTCCACTTTGTTCTTTTTTCTCAAGATTTCTGAGGTTATTCAGGGTCTTTTTTGATTTCATATAAATTTTTGAAATATTTGTTCTAGATCTGTGAATATGCCATTGGTATTTTAATAGGAATTGCATTGAATCTATAGGTTGCTTTGGGAAGTATGGACATTTTGATGATGTTAATTCTTCCAATCCATGAACACAGTATATGGTTTCATTTATTTGTATCTTCCTTAATTTCTTTCTTCAGGGTTCTATAGTTTTCCAAGTACAGGTCTTTTACCTCCTTGGTTAAATTTATTCCTAGGTACTTTATTTTTCTTGTTGCTATAGTAAATGGGATTTTTCTTAGTTTCTCTTCTTGTTTGTTTCTTAAAGTGTCTTCTAATTTGTTGCCTAAGAGCCACTATTTATATAATGAAATAAAAGTTTCATATAAAATGGTTCAGAAGTTTTTTACTTTTCTCTTGAAACCAAGGTCTCCTTTACGTGAACTTAAAATTCCTTAAAAGAGTTCCTTCTTCTTATCAAGCATTGTAATGATTGTTAGTTCTCAGAATATTCATTAAGTTTAAATGTATTAGAAAAATATAGTATCTTAACTGGTCACAGTGCTTTTTAGAAATTTTTGAAATGATGTCTGAATTTATCTTCTATCACTATTCATATGACACAGAAAAAAGGTACCAGAGATTACAAAAATATTTATGTTCTGAATTTTCAAAAAGGAAAGATATCCCAAGTGCACTATTTCTGAGCCCTCCTGATAGGAAGTTGTGGGGGAGGAAGAAGCTTTCCTCTACCTCTTAGGTTCTTTCTGCTGGTCTAATAATTAAATCTACATGAGAAAGATGAACACAAGAGAAAAATAACCAAATTTAATTACATACATACATGTGGGCACACATGAGTCAGAGACCCCCACATATATGAGAGATTCAGAGACAGAAAGAAAGAAAGAAAGAAAGAAAGAAAGAAAGAAAGAAAGAAAGAAATATATAAAACCATTTGAGTTAAGGATGAGGTAAGGTGACTTGGGACTTCAGAGGGGAGGAAGGTGCATCACAAGACAATAAGATCAGATGTTCAGTAGTCAGTTTGCCCTGTCCTATTGTTGGGTCATAAAAAAGTTATTTCTGGTGATAACTCTTACAGGACAGGCCCCTAATTTAAATTCTCCTAGGTAGTTAAGGGGAAGGTGGACTTTCTGTTGAGCCTGCAGGGTCTCTGTGGCCTTCAGCTCAAATTAACCTACATACCACAGAGGGACATCTTGAAGTGACTTGTTCTGAAGCTGTATAAGGTTGCAGGTTGTCACTACAATGCTATCAGGAAGATGTGCTTCACCAGGACCACCAGAGAGTCCTCTCCTGATCTTAAAGGCAATTTCTTGGAATTGTTTTAAGTATCAACAACACATCGCCTTTGGTGCTTTAATTTTTTTAAATCTCACCCGAGGATACGTTTGTTGATTTTACAGAGAGAGCTGGGAGGGAAATGGGGGAGAAACATCTATGTCAGAAATATCCATCGGTTGCCTCCCTTACGCCTCCCCCTCCACTCTCCGCACCAGAGATGGGGTTGAACTACATGGCAACACACCAGTCAACTAAGCTACCAAGTCAGGGCAGGTGCTTTGATTTTATTTGGAAATGGGGGTACTTCCAAAAAGTAACAGATTTTTCTGAACTCTTGCTACTTACAAGTTCCTAAAAAGATAGTATAACTCATGTTTTTTTTAGTGCCTCTACAATTGTCATTGCTGTGAACATTTTGTCATGCATGTTTTCCTTTATTCTTTTACTTGCTCTCTATTTTCAAGTTTTCTTTCATGAAGCTTTTTAATAAAAATCAAAAATTATTTCCTAAAAGTACACAGTTATTGTCTCAATAAATGGCTAAAAGTAAGCATTTTGTTGGGAGATTTGAACTATGAGGGAGTTTATAATTATTCTCTTAGTATTTTTCAATTCTAGCAAATTAGGAGCAGGTGAAACCAAATGAGAAAATAAGGAGCTATTAAGTACTAATTGGAAAACAATCAGTTAAATGTATATATTTTATTATATTATAAATATTTATTTCCAAATTACTTAATACTTTATTAGTATTTGTTTACAAATTTTGAAAATGGTTTCTAAAACAAGTTTGCAGCTGTGCAACTAACGTTACACACTCAAGTAGTAAAAATACTATCTGGGGTGCAATAATGGACTCCACTTGGAAATGCCTGTGGTATTAGCTTCTCCTTATAACAGAAAAAAAAAGGCATTATTTTTTCTCTGATGACTTTGGTTTATTTTTTTGTTTCTTTGAAGAATACCTGTTTATGAAATTGTTTTTTCATCTTTGCTTGAAAACCTCTTTTTATCCCAGGTAAATAAACTTGGAGGTTTTTTGGTTTTTTTTAATGATTACTATCTCATTGTTCTGGAAGTATGTTCTTTTCTGAAAGT
This sequence comes from Tonatia bakeri, assembly GCA_004024845.1. Lineage (NCBI taxonomy): Eukaryota > Metazoa > Chordata > Mammalia > Chiroptera > Phyllostomidae > Tonatia > Tonatia bakeri. Next base: position 11,843 of record PVIA01004923.1, read on the forward strand.
TTGTACAGCATTCTTGAAAATGTAGTTTATTTTACTTATCTCTTTCTCAGCTTAATCTGTAGAGTAATGCCTGTTATCCTCAGAAAATGTTTGCTAATTTCCCAATCTGTTTTAAATTAAATACTTTATTTGACCAGAATGCTCCTCATCATTTAAAATGATTTTATTAGAATGCTGTAATAATTTAATAAATATAAAATTCAAAGTAACATAAGAGAAATAGTTGTTGAGCACTTGTGATGTGCTGGGTAATATAACCCTCTTAAGGTAAACACTACTGTTAGCATCTCCCCTGTACAGAGGGAGAGACGTGAGCTGTGTGATTAAGCAATGTGCTCAAGGTCATGTGGTTAGAAAGTGGCAGAGGCAAGACCTGAACCCAGTGCAGCCCCAGCGCCCATGTTCTTTGTCACTCTGGAATCGAGTACCGATCTGCCCGATTCCAAAGTTCTTTCAGTACAACAAACCAGGTTTTACACCTGAATTATAAAATCTTTCATATTTTCCTTAACTATGCCAGAGGAAACTGTTAGTCCACCAGATAGGAAAGCTTGCTCTGCTTTCTACTAAGATGTTTGGTGTCAAAGAATGATCTTATTAAGTAGTGCCAAGCCTATGGAAAACATTTGAATAAAACTTGGAAGATGTGTTCCCAAGGGTGTGAGTTTTGCATGATTTTAAAAGGTCTTTGGTGGAAAGTGGTTCATTGGCCAGGTGATTTTGGGGAGCATTAGGTTTCACATGCAAAAGTCTTCATTGCAAAATTTTCCAGAGCTTGCGGTGAGCTGAGTAGTTAGCATTTCCCAAACTTTCTATCTGTGACGCAGTTCTTTGGAGATGAGCGTTCTGTGGAACACCAATGAGGAAATATCTGAAATGCCAGCAATAGCTAAGTTAGGAGTAACTGAGAGCTTCCTTATTGATTGTGAAAAACTTACATGTCTAAAAGGTGCTGTGGAGCTTCAGGTTTGTGCCTTTCTGCTTCCCACACCCTACTTCTCAACCTTTATCCTTGTTTCCAGCCAACAATTATACATAGAATTTTAATATGATATTTTTCTCATATAATCAAATGACTTCAACTCTGCTAGCCAAATTTTTTTTTTTTTAATTTTCTTTCTGGTAGTAACTATGCTCAATTTGTTTCAGAATCACTCTGTTGAAGAAGTATCTGTGTAGCTACTGTGTGACAGGCACTACAGCTGCAACAAACAATAGAGATGGTTCCTGTTTTCTTGGAGTAGAGTCAGATGACCAGAAGTGAGTATACCTTTAGCCTTCCTACATAGGGAGAAATTTAGTAGAGAATAATAGCCAACATGGCCCGTTGCCTTACAGAAGACTTGGGGGTTAAACAACCAGGCAGTGGGCCACCAAGTCCTGTGCCTGACTCTCTTTATTGCTCTCTGTATATTCTTTCAGAATAATCTTGCCTATTCCATACCTCAACTACTTTCTGTATGCTGGCAGCCATTTCCATCTTTTCTTTTCTTTTCTTCTTTTCTTTTTTCTTTTCTTTTCTTTCTTTCTCCTTTCTTAAAGCTAGACTTTTTAAAAATTACTTTTGTTTATAGACAATTGCCAAGGCTGGAATCAAAGATACATAGAAGGCACAACAGTTTTGCTCTAGCTTTGTGTTATTCAAATTGTGTTGGTGGTTTTAGTATTTTGTTTGTGCGTTTTTACAAATACAAATTAAACATGAAAAACCTCTACTTCAAAAAAAGAAGAAGAAAAACCTCTACTTCAAAAAAACCTAACAGTTCAAGAAAAACATATCAGTTGCACTCTAGATATTTAAAACCTATCTCAATTTAAATTTCAAGGTAAAAACAGTGGATTTTAGAATTGTTTTGTGATCTATATCAAAAGAAAAAAAACTTCACTAACACATTTCATTCCTTTTTTAACCATACCAGCAAGAATCACAATTGTTGATTTTTCCAGTGGCAGTTTCTCCACACCAGAAGGTAGTCATGTCTCTCCAAAGAAGAAACAATTTGGTTTTTTCCTGCTTCCAAAATGTTATCAAATCTTGTATTTCTCAAAGGCTTTGATACAAGTAGAAAATAAGAAATATCCCAATGAATAAAACATACCCAATGTCAGTAATAAGCAAGACACATTACTTTGGGGAAATGGCTGTTTAAAAAAAAAATCCAGTCAATATATGCAAAGTAAAGCAAAGAAATTCAGTCCTTTTTTTTCTTCTTCTAAAATTAATTTTTCTTAAAATATCATTCCACAAAATTAGAAGTGAAGGACTAATAGGTAAGTAGAGGGGAAGGAAGGGGAGGGAACACACACCATTAACACAAAAAATAAAATTGTACAAACTTAAGCAGTTTATAAGAGATTGGGGTTACACTGCAAGATACTAAGGGTGATTGATGAAACTCACCATTCTGCAGGAGTGGGAGTTTGTACTGCTGCATGAAGATCAGTGAAGAGCAATTCATTGCCTTGGAGCAATTCCCCTTCCCACCCCAAATCCTGGTTTCTGCACCATGCCTAAACAGGGAGGGCCTCTCATTCCACCAGCCAGGCCACCTGGAGGGTATCCGGGTCCTCATAGGCAGTTATCTTGCTGGTCCCCTTCCCAGTCAGCTTGACTCTTCTTCTTTTCTATATTCACATGAACCTCACCTCTGAACATGATAGGCCTGTTGCTAAGGACATTTTGAACAGGCTCAGAATCATCAAACACAATGAAACCAAAATTGGGTAATTTCCCAACACTATTCAGGCACAGCTCCACCATATTCCCATAATTTTGAAAGAAATATTTAGGGGGGAGTGGGGGGAGTGAAGGGGAGAATGCAGACTATTGTACTTGAACAACAATGAAATGAAATGAAATGAAATGAAATGAAATGAAATGAAATGAAATGAAATGAAATGAAATGAAAGAAATATTTAATCTCTGACTTAACTACCTCATAAGGCCGATTGCCAATGAAGAGTAGTTGGTGACCCTCTGGATGACTTCAGTTTTTCAGGGTTCAACATCACCTTGCTCACCAGCCTCACAGATTGGTCTAGGTCCCCTCTGGGGAGAAATATTTATTCATTGTTCACGAACTCTTTGATCCCTCTGAGACCTGTACAGTGGAATCTGAAATTCAGGTTTAGGCTCTGGGCGAGGCCGGGAAGCTGGTACTTTAACAACATGAGGTGGTATCCCAGTATTTGGAAGAGCGCCACTGTGTGTAAGGTTCTTACTGGTCACAGATGACCAGGAAAATGTCCTCAAGTCTCCCTGCACCATCTGAGCTGTGTCTATAGGTGCTGGAAAAGAACTCATCTGAGCATCCTCAGGAGAGGTTTCTTCCAATACTGGCTCACACTTTTCCTCTTGGATTTCAGATACAGGTTCTAGCTCCAGTTCTAGTTGAGGACCAGGCTCTGATTCAGCAACAGTTTCCTCTAAATGTTCTTTCAAGTCTTTGCTGACAGTGTGATCATAGAAAGGTCTAGAATCACCAGCTACTGCCTTGGGTGCCTGCTTTCTTCAGGTTCCTCTACTTCTTCCTCAGATTCCTCCTGAGGCTCAGTGGCAAAACCACCACAGACCTCATCCTGGTATCTGAAGGTATCATTGTGAACATACAACTTATTTGCAACACAGCCCTCAGGAGCAAGGAGAAATGCCTGTATGAATTTTCTCAAAGCTTGGTTATTATTACAGAACAACCTCATCACCTGGACCAACACACCATCATTCAGAGTGGCATGAACATCAACATGGCAAATCTTAGTGTGGCGATCTGTGAAGTTCCATGACATAATTTTCCTATGAATTTCTTTCTGTCCATAGACCAAATCTGCTGGCTACCCATTTGAATCCAATTCCCCATGGACATGACATAAAAGAGTTCTTTCCATGAAATCTAGCATGCCTGGGTCCTGGTTCAGCAGTGTGTAATACTGTCTCACAAATTCCTACTCGACCAGCAGGGGACTAGGCTTTTCCATAACCATTGCTTTGGTCAATTCAACCAGTGCAACTGAGTGGGAGAGGAACAAACTTTGCTCCACAGCCTGGAGGAAGGAAAAAACCCTCATGCAACTGCATCCGCACCAGCCTTTTCATCTGTCTCAAGTTGGAGATGTTGCCCACTAGACCCATCCACTTAGATCTGTATAAGCATTTCAATCCTGACATGTCTACAACTGACTTCTTCCTCCTAGAAACTATTTTCACTCTTTACACCCAATCTTAGAAAATGTAGTTATGATAAAACCAGTCATCCGAACCAGCTGGCCCCAATTCCCACATACCATGAGTCATAAAAGCCTATTAATTTGTCTTCAATAACATTTCTCTCAGTTTCTATTAATAACGCCATCGTCGAGGCCCATGCATCTCCCTTCTGGACCCATTAATAGCTCCCTCACACACATCATTCTCAAGATTAAGTGAGTGTTAGTTCTCAAATGTGAAGTGTAAATGTTACTTTTTAGGGCACTATGCTAAGTGTATCATAATTTATCCATTCATCCATTGATGGACAGTTAGGATGTTTCCACATCTTGGCTATTATAATGTTGCAGTAATCATGGGGGTTCACATATCTTTTCAAATTAGCTTTTTTGTTTTCTTTGGATAAATACTCATAAGTGGAATTGCTGGGTCATGGGTTAGTTCTACTTAAAATTTTTTTATCTAGTAGTTTTAGAGACAGGAAGAGAAAGGAGAGGGAGAGAGATTTCTTTGTTGTTTCACTTATTTATGCATTCATTGGTTGTTAATTGTATGTGCCCTGACCGGGGATCAAACCCACAACCTTGGTGTACCCAGAAAATGCTCTAACCAACTGAGCTAGTTGGCCAGGGCCAATCATTTTCTTTTTATAGAAGTAGAAAGTGACTTGGCATGTAATGAAAATGATGTTTCAGAAAGATGTACAAATTGTATTTTCGTTTCAAGTAACCCACAGCATGACTCAGTAAAATAGGGTATATCCTAGTTTTAAAATAAGTTAACTGGAATTTGTCCAATAAACTCATGGCCTAAAGCCATAAAGAAGCTAGGCATTGTCTAGATTCCCTAGAATATTTTCTTCTTTATCTCCATGAAACTAGACAAGGCAGAAGATTAGTTTGACCAGTCATGCTCATTATGAGTACAAATGAACATTATATTGAAAACAACGTCCTTTCAAAATGAGTTCTTTAGTCAGTCTTTAAATGGTATTTGTAATTCTTACTCTCTTGTTCCTGCCATCAGCAAAAATCCACCATGTCTGGGAGACCATGTGTCCTTTATTAAAGCACCAGGACACAGAGATTCAGCATGTAGGAAATTTCTTAATTTAGCACCATGAATTTATTAGTCTCCTTATATTAGGATATTCACTGTGCACTATGGGAATGGCTTTGTCAACTGATGACTAGATACCTTTTATCCTTGGGCTAATTCTTCTCTGTGTACTGATATTCATCATATGAACACTATAGTGCAATGATGGAGAAGGTGAGCCAAAGGCAAGAAAAGCATTATGGTGCCCATCTGCAGAATGAACCTCTGACCTGACCTCGGCTGCAACAGCCACAATGAGCCTGTTACACATTTTTGGGTGCAGAGATGAGCCTCAAATGTATTTTAATTTTATTTTCTCTTCTTAAACCCAAAACATTAGTCTTTAAGTTATAGCAACAAAGCTTTTGCTTCTATTCAGTTTATTTCCATTTTCAGAAAAGTTTTTTTTTTAATATTGTGCTTGGGACAGAGGGAAAATTTTTTATTTTAGTAATTGCAAGTTCTCTCCAAATGTTAGTAAGTAGCACAAAAAAGTAACCAACAGAAGAGGCAGGTATAGGGGGAATTTCTTCAGAGCCAGTGTACAAACCTTTCCTGAATCTAGAGTCAGGGCCCTCTAGAATAAAGAATGGCAAAATTCCATTCCTATGTAACTTTATACCAACCCATCAGTTAAAAAAAAAAATACTATCGACTGGGCTATTATAGATTTGCTTATAGAGCACAAATTAGGTGGCCCCCAGAAAACATAAACAAAATCAGTACAATAATCCCTGTTTATTAAACAGAAACTACTTGGGAAGGGTGAGCGTGTCTTTTGTCTCTTCTCAGGATTTTATTGCCTATACCTATACTGAAGCCTTTTTTTCCCTCAGGACATATCCCCCTCCCTCACAGTCTGCCCCTATAAAGAGGAGAGCAATGGAGCCAAGACCCAGCTGCTCCTTAGGGTTCCATATGCACAATAAATAAGTACATTTGAAAAGGATACATATTTAATTCCACTATTTGCATCATCCCATGTCCAAACAATTACCAACTCTTATCATTTCTTTATTCACTCAAAAAAATTTTGTTGAGAGACTGTATGCCAAGTTCTATGCTAGGCTGTGAGAATATCAAGATAAGGCATAGTTCCTACCCTCAACAAGTATGTACCCTCCAATGTAAAGACATAACCAAATAAGTAAAATAAAGATTCAGTTTTTAAATCTGGACATTCTATTCTTCTAAACTATTAATTGACCTTTGAGGAATGTAAAGCCATGGTTTTCAACTTTGGTTACACATTAGATTCACCTAAAAATTAAAAACAAAAACAAAAACCCTGGTGCCTACCCAAGACCAGTTAAATAAGCTCTCTGGGGATGCGTTCCAGGCATTAGTGTTTGCTACATATTCTCCAAGTGATTGTAGTGTGTAGGCAGAACTAATAATCACTGGCTTAAAGTATGTCATATCATTTAGTCATAGTATTTTAGCAGTAGGTAAAACAAAAGGGAGACCAATGGCTCCCAACTAAAAGGCATTAACAGTGTAAAATAAATCTATTTACAAAACTTAAGCACAGGTACTATCATGGACAGTTAACAAATAAATGCTCATATTTCCTCAGTTCATAAATTCTTTCTTAAAAAGTACATACTTACATATATTCCTTCTTGGCCAATAAGTGAATAATTAAATTATTGACTTAATTAAGAAAGAAATTACCCTGCTTGGGTAGTTAAGTTGGTTAGAGCATTGTCCTGATATGTCAAGGTTGCAGGTTCCATCCCCTGTCAGGGCACATACAAGAATCAACCAATGGATACATAAATACCTAGAACAAATCAATGTCTCTCTAAAAAAATCAGTAAAGTGAAATATATATATATAAATGAAAAAGCTAATCTGAAGTGTAAAAGTAGCTTCCTCTAAGAAAGTATGTTGGACGCCCTGGCTGGCGTAGCTCAGTGGACTGAGCGTGGGCTGCGAACCAGGCATCGCAGGTTCGATTCCCAGTCAGGGCACATGCCTAGGTTGCAGGCCATGTCCCCCAGCAACCGCACATTGATGTTTCTCTCTCTCTCCCTCTCCCTTCCCTCTCTAAAAATAAATAAATAAAATCTTAAAAAAAAAAAAAAAAGAAAGTATGTTGGTATAATTGTCTAATCAAGATCCTACCTCTTAAAAAAGAACTGACATGCCATGGCTTTTTATAAATTTTATCTGTTCATTTATTGATTTGAGAGAGACAGACAGACAGACAGGTATCGATTTGCTTTTCTACTTATTTATGCATTCATTGATTGATACTTGCATGTGCCCTGATGATCAAACCCTCAACCTTGGCATATGGGGATGGCACTCTAACCAACTGAGATACCCGGCCAGGGCATTGTGGCTTTTTAACAATTCACTGCTGGTTGTGCTGTTTGACTTGAAAGGCTTTGACCTGTGTTCTTGTATAAGAACTACTTTTTGCTATGAGATAAATGAAGCATTTTTTTTCATAAAAATAACTTTTTAAAAATACTCAAAAATATCATGTGACTAAAAAACATTGAAAAACAAGTATAGTTTCTTCTAAGCCTTGACCAACTTGAAGAATTTGAAATCTTCTCACATATCATTTAAACTTTATCAGCCTTTCATAAAACTTCTGATGTGGTATTCTTTAACATTTTAAACCTTAAAAAGTTTTGCTTATGGCCCTGGCTGGTGTGGCTCAGTGGACTGAGTGCCAGCCTGCGAATCAAAGGGTTGCTGGTTTGATTCCCAGACAGGACACATGCCTGGGCTGTGGGCAAGGTCCCCAGTTGGGGGTGTGGGATAGGCAACAACACACTGATGCTTCTCTCCCTTTCTTTCTCCCTCCCTTTGTTTCTCTCTAAAAATATAAAAAATAAAATCTTTACTAAAGTTTTGCTTATATCAGGCAAGGTAACATGAATTTTCTTCTCACATCTGATATCAGAATTTAATTCTATTAGTCAAAGGACATAAATGTTTAATTTTTGGTCTGTAATAGCTATTTTAAAATGTGTTTCAGGGTCTGCCAGCAGGAATGCAATGGTGCATAAGATAGATGTTAGTCTCCAACTTTACAGAGGTTTAAAGCCTGTGATTTAAGGGACATACTGTATACCTTCAGACTATGAAAGCTGCTGGGCTAGAGAGACCCCAGGACAGTTTGTTTGTATGTATGTACGTATGTATGTATGTATGTACGTATTTAACCTGTACGCTGTGATTCATTAATAGAAGCTCCTCAGACTTCCCTTGTCAATTCTATTTTCTTAAAACAATTTTTTGGGGGGTCAGGCACTCATTCTCTATCTTACTACTGCTGTCTCAGTCGTCCTCTTAATACCCCTCTCCTAAAATACTGCATGAATCTTAATTAACTGGTATCTCTGATGACAGTCTTGCTATCTTCAGTCTACTTTTCCCACTTACGAACAGAGCACTATCTGAAACAGTAAATTTGATCATATTCCCTGCTTAGGGCTTTTCTGTGGTTTTCTCCTACTCACAAAGTCTAACCCATATCTGATATCATAAACCCCTTGACCATCAACCCCCTTCTAGCCCCTTCATTTCACCACTTGTGTGTCTCTACCATGCTTTTCCCAAAATCCACAGACACCCACATCCACTAAACTAATCCACTGGCAGTTTCCTTAATCACCAGTGCTTTTATTCTTCCTTGCTCACACAACTGTACTACCTTGCTGAAAGACCCATTACCTATAGGAGACCATTCTGCATGGCGTGGGCCCAGCTCCCACTTGGGGATGCATGGGCCCCATGCCCACGGATGTGGGGAATCAGGCCTGCATTGTATCTAAACTGCTGTGAGACTTGCTTTTGCTAAAACTCCCTCACCCTGAATTTAGGCAGCAAATGTTTACTGCATATCTTTAAAGTAACTTCCTAAAATCCATGCTAAATTTTCCAAGGATGAGTATAACCAGTTCAACCACTTTTCCCTTTGCATTTGCAAATATCCTTCTTCTATGATGTGATTAGTGGTATCCTCCCCTTTGTTTTCTGTAAAAGGTAATCACCTAAAGTGAACCCGTGTATAGTAAATGAGGACCATCATGTAATGTGCCCAGAAAAGCAATAAAAGTTTGTCAAGGCAAGGGCTGAGGCTTTTTCTCCTCTTGAGAGAGAAGACACGCCATCCCTTTTCCTCCACAGGACTCCATCGTCCATGTGAATTTGTCTTGTATCTCATCCACAATGTCGCAGACCCTGTGAGCCAGGGTCTGCATCAATTACTCATGAAGGCCCTCCTTTCCCTTACTATTCATGCTTACAGCTTAGAGCCCCACTTTGTTTATCACTGATTTGCCCCATTGTCCCTTGTGTGTACCTCTGTTTCAGCACCTAAAACACAAATTTGATGTCTTGTGTCTCCCTCCATCTTAGGCTGTAAGTCATTTCTAAGCACTCTGCTCAAATGCATTTGCAGCCTGTAAGTCTTGAAGCCCTAACTCCTGACTTCCAGTCCACTATGCTATTCTACATTATGCACCAATTTGCAACCTAGTGGCTATATGACCTTGAACAAGTTGGTCTCCATTTCTTATTTCCTTCAATCATAAAACACAGATAATAATAAAACCTATTGTATAGGACTGTTATAAGAATTAAATGACAATTCAAATAAAGAGGTTAGCATAGTATCTAACACAGAAAGAACTCAAGTGAAGCTGTTCCTGTTATCAGAAACCTTTTAGTGATACAAGAAAATGTATCTTACCGTGTAAAGAGCTTATGAAAACTTCTAAGAACTACAAAGATTTTATGAAGAATCAGGAAGACAAATTCAGTTTTTAAAAAGACAGTACAATCTTGGCATAGAGCCTTGTATTGGGGACACCTTTCACTACTGAGAACTTGATCATAATACAAATGAAAAATGTGACTGTACCACACCTAAACTAAAAATGAACAAACAGAGAAAGGAGAATTCTGGAGAAGAGAACACACTGTTTTTCTTCAGGACAATTAACTCTTTTTTTGAAGAAGGTGAAATAAGTAAATGTGGTTGTCCCATTCCATAAAAGATGGCCAGTAGTGACTCTTCCATTTACAGAGTTCTTCCACTGAGCCCCAAAGGTTGAAGGATGGTAATTTTCTGGGTCTATACAAGAACCCCATAATTTTTAGACTCTAAAATTACTAAGATTTCCTGCCACTGTTAACTAGTCCTACTGTTGTCTTGTTTAAATAATAGCATGTTTGTCACAGAAAAGTAAATAATACAAACTAATATGTACTTCCTTTAAATTGCCTTTTTTATACAGTCTGATGTTAAAAAAAACACCTAAGGGTATAATTATCTATTGTATGTTATTAAATGGGTTTTTTTTGGTATGTGTCCTGCAGTGGTTCTATTATAATTTGGTCACCCTAGACTAGGGATAGATTCAGAATTTAGAAAATCCATTTCACATGATGGCTGGACAATTTTCAAAGACTAGTTTTATAAATAACATTCTAATAGCAAATTGATTCATTTTTTAATTGCACTCTTATTCCAAATAATCTTTGTCTTTGTTTTCACATGTATTTTGGGGGGCAATAATTTGACAGACTCAAATATTTACAAGTCAAAAAAATATTTAAAGAAGGGAAGAATGGCACTGGCTGGGTGGCTGTGTTGTCGGGAGCATTGTCCCATGCAAGAAAAGTTGCAGGTTTGATCCCCAGTCAGGGCACAAACCTAGGCTGTGGGTTCAATCCCCTGTTGGGGCATGTATGAGAGGCAGTCATTGTTTCTCCCTCACATCAGTTTCTCATTTTCTCTCTTTCAAATCAACAGGCATATCCTCAGGTGAGAATTAAGTTAAAAAAAAATTGGAAGAATGTAAACAGAATTTGTGAACATAAAATTCAATATTTCATCATAATGTTTTCTAAAACAAAAGGGTTTAAAAATACTCAAACTGATAGTTTCATAGATGATGCTTAGCAGATAGTAATAAAATCAGAGGGTAAAAGGCAGAATATTTTGCCAGTGATTTTAGACGCTATTTCATGCAAAAAAAAGATATACCTCTTAAAGTATTGGAAGCCTAAACCCTAAAATCTTTCCACATTTAGAAGAATTCATAGCTTATAATAATGTCGATGTAGCTAATGATAGACAGGGATCATGCCTTATTTGTGTAACAGAATTTAAAAGGAATTTATAATACTAGTAGGAAATCTCATTAGACCTGAAATACTGTTACAAATACAAGAAGAAAGATGTATTGACTTTATGGAGTAAAAAAATTTCCATATGAATAAGCTTAGGAAATTAACTGGAAAAAAATGATACTGACATCCAGATGCTCACAGCCAGAAAAATGATAATGGAGCAATTATGGCAGCTATATAAAAGGGTAGAAGCCATCATCTCCTCCCCACAAACTATTATCCCACATTTGTGCATTGCTCTGCTCTAAATTTTATATGCAAAACTTCTGTCTATAAATTAAAATATATAAACATTTAAAATATTTTATGTACTTAAATAATTTTTTTGCAAATTCAATGATCAGATGGGCTATCCTCATATCTGTTCTAAAAACATTATAGTCACATAAGAATACATAATGGACATCAAGATCAGATGCTATCAAGGCATTTCCTGCACAAATTAACATTAACCCAACACTAACATATATTGGGCTGGCCAAAAAGTTCATTTAGTTTTTTCCATACCATGGCTCTAGAGGCGCTTATTTGTCTTTTACTTTATTCCAAACAATTTTGATAGATTGTGTTGTGACAGCTGTCATATCAGTGTGCGTTTTAAAAAAACTTCTCAGTTTGTGAATTTTTGTGCAGCCATTTTAATATTGAAGATGGAAGAAAATTCACAATCTTTCTGGCATATCATGCTTTACTATTTCAAGAAAGGTAAAAGTGCAACTGAAATGCAAAAGTTTTGTGCAGTACATGGAGAAGGTGCTGAGACTGACTGAACATGTCAAAATTGGTTTGGGATATTACTTGGTACTATTGACATTTTGGCCAAAAAATTCTTTGCTGTGGGGCTGTCTTATGCATTGGAAGATGTTTAACAGCACCTCTGGTCTCCACCCACTAGGAGCCAATAGCTGGATAGCCAAAATACTCAAAATATCTAAGTCGATAAAGTTATTGGTGAAAATGAAAAATGTGTCTTTTACTTTACTGAAAAAACGAAACAGACTTTTTGACCAACACAATATATCGAATGAGGAAATACACTATGATAAAATCACAAGCATCTTGGTGTAAACAGACCACACATTTCATGCAACTTACCAGTGTGGGACAATATTTTCAATTAAGTGTTAAAAGATTTCAAAATCCTCCAGTGAGAAAACTTGACAATATAGAAAACTTCGTTTTTTTTGAAGGCCTATCCCCTTGATTACAGCAAAGGAAATTAACTTTGCAAGAATGCTTGTTGAATGTAAAATTTCACCAGCCCTGGCTGGTGTGGTTTGGTGGATTGAGAACCAATCCGGTCTTTGGTGACCTGCGAACCAAAGGATCACTGGTTTGATTACCAGTCAGTGCACATGCCTGGGTTGCAGGCTGGGTCCCCAGTTGGGCACATACCAGAAGCAACCACACATTGATCACTCTCTTTCTTTCTCCCTCCATTTCCCTCTGTCTAAAAATAAATTAATAAAATATTTTTTAAAAAAACTTCACCAAAACATGAGTATACTCTCTGAATTAGAAAATAAATTTAAAAAGTAAAGAAATGGAATGCATGAATCACTGGATTAAATTATCAATTATTGTGAGAAATAGGCATACTTAAAAATATTAGGATATTATAGACATTCTCATTTCACCTTTCAAATGGAGCTATAAAAAATTAAACTGTCTTCAGATTTTAATTGGTCAAAAGTTATTTTCAATGGATATTTCTGACTTATAACAAACAATCACTGATTTAGTTCTCAAATATTCTGACGATTTAAGTCTGAAGTTTTATCTTTAATTATTTTAAGCAGCATGAGATATCAACAATTCATATTTTAAAAGCCACCATTGTGATTTAATCTTCTAAAATTAGTTCACAAATTTTCCTTAATGTAATCTTATCTAAATTTGGAAATGGCCTTCATTCCGCCATCAAAATGACAGAATTTCTCAGCAAAGAAAGAAAGCCCCTATGCTGGAGATACAGTGCAAAGAGACTACCAGTCACAATGTTAGGGTCCTATGAAAGATGTGTTTTGGTAAGTGTAAAGCAATTACAAATTAAGTTGTAAAACATGGCAATTCTCTCCATTGAAAACAAGATATGCTAAGAAGTATATTATAAAAATATTGTTGATGTTTGCCTCCATAAACACCAGGAATATAAATTTGCAATAAATTCTGCTATTGGTATAAATATTACATTTAAACTTAATGTGAGTTTTAACACACCTATTTTTCAATTTTCCAACATTTTTTCAACTACTTTAACATAGTAGAAAAACTTACCCATTAAAAAATTAGTGAGAGTGTGAATTGACTGATAATACATTTTCTCTTTCAACTTTGGGTCCAATGTGACTTGGCTGGGCACTAGCTATGTTCCCTACTGACTTCCCTAGAAAGTCTCAATACTATGTATATTTGTTTTCTTCTCTTTCTGTTTTTAAGATTTTATTTATTTTTTGAGAGATGGGAAAGTAGGGAGGAAGACAGGGAGAGCAACATCGATGTGTGAGAGGTGTTGCACACCCCCAACCAGGGGACCTGGCCCACAATCCAGGCATGTGTCCTGAACAGGAATCCAACCAGCGACCTACCGATTTGCGGGATGAAGCCCAACCCACTTAGCCACACCAGCCAGGGCTCTGCATTTGTTTTCTGACTGGATGTGTTTCCCTTTCTCTAAAATTGGATTTTTCCCCAGAAACAATCCCAAGTCTGTAAAAAATATTATAACATGATCATATTTGGAGCCATCAGTTCACTCAATAAATGGATATTTTGTAAATAAATCTTTCTAAAATATTATGAAAGAGAGGAAGAATAAAACTCATGGAAACAGTCCAGACAATGAAAGGTGCAGTGATTGCATATTTCTCTACAAGTTTATGTTCCCAGAGAAGGTTCAGCAAAACAGTCAGGGCTATAAGAAGAAAGTTTTTAACTCACTACTGAGAGTACACCAGGTTAGTCCCAAAATCAATAGGCACATCCTTCAGGAGGTATATCCTAATATAACAAAGGTAATATAAAGATTTCACACTATCTTTCATGCACACAGAACTACTAATGCTTACTTAACAGTAAATTGTGTTCTCTTTCTCTCTCTTTTATATTGGTATAAAGGGGTCTTTGGTTGGCAGAATTGTTTTATTTCCCCCCCAAAATGACAGAATTTCTCAGCAAAGAAAGCAAACCCCCATGCTGGAGATACAGTGCAAAGCTTTGTGTTTTATTATATTAAATGTACATGCATTTTCTAATCTACTCCATAATACCCCCATGCTTATTTTAATGTATGAAAACATAGCAAAGCATATAAATATATAAGAAAATAAGAAGAAATATTTCATATGAACATTTCTCAAGTTTCTTATCATTAAGAAACTGAGGTTCCTGGAAGATGTATCATGTTTAAATACACTAAAGCGTTGTGTAGACTGTCACATTAACTGACATTCCTGAGTAGCTCATAGGGAATAAACTTACAGCATGGTTACTTAGCCCCAAATTTCCACTTTTTCATTTTAGAATCTATTCCATAATACATGTTTATTTTTATAATATTAACGTTTTAAAGTGCTTATTATTAAGGAAAGTTGACATAGTAGGAAGATGGACCATAATTTACCTTGTGACATCAGGTACCCCTTAGCATACTTCAAAGGTACCCAAGTTCAGAAGTAGTGTTACTGACTGGTTCAAAAGGGTCGCGAAACATTGCTTCCTAAACATTGCTGTAAGTACCTATATAAACAAGTAAGGAACTTTGAAATGTATTTTAAAAGACAAAGGATAACCCTGGCTGGTGTGGCTCAGTGGATTGAGTGCTGGCCTGTGAACCAAAGGGTCACTGATTAAATTCCCAGTCAGAGCACATGCCTGGGTTGCAGGCTGGGTCCCCACTTGGGGACCGGTGAGAGGCAACTGCACATTGATGTTTCTCTCCATCTTTCTTTCTCTCTTCCCCTCTCTCTAAAAAATAAAGTCTTTTTAAATTTAAATATCTTTTTTTTAAAAAAGCAAAGGCAGTTACTAAGTGTTTGGAAATATTTACAACTTTTCCTGTAAATCTGTCCATTCTAAAATTTAAAAAGATTTTTTAAAAATTCCATCTTTAGAATTGAGGAACCAAGGGCCTATGACTTTTCATTAATACTATAACCTGAATGAAAGCAGGTATTAAACTTCTTTTAAATTTCTTGCGCCCTATTCTCGTTTGAAATGCGCATTTTTAAGCTACTGCAGTTTTTGTGCTCCGGTCAATTTTTTTTTTACACAGTTTTCCTATTTTACTCTGTCGGGAATAGTGAGAAAAGCAATCGTTTAAGCATACCCAAGGATCTGAGCAAAAAGGACAACAAACATGGTAAAAATAAAAGGGAAGAAATTGGAGAGGGCTAGTAAACCTCCAAGAATTCACCTCTAGGTCCCAGGTCTGCAATAGTTCAGTCACTACTGGGCAAATTGATAAAATTGGAATTCATATCTTCTAACAACAGATCCTAACCTAGCCACTTCTTCACAAAAATAAAGGAAAACTAGTAAGTTCTCAGAAGAGCAAGCTGTACGAGCTGACTAGGGGTCGTTACTAGAGGAGGGTCCTTGCCCTTTGTTCTTTTTCAAGATCTCGCACTCGTTTTGGGAGGCCAGGTGTGGGCGGAGGAAAGGTGACAAACTAGAAAACAAGATCCTGAAAGGTACATTTTCAAAGCCCTACGCCACACAGACCCAGGCTCCGCGCACGCGGTGAACGCGCGAGAGACGCACGGATAGGAGAAACTGCGCATGCGGAGAAGGCGGCCGCGCGGGCGGAGCCGTACCTCGCTGCGTCCTTCTTCTGGGCGGCACCTTTTTGCCTTTGGGCGGGCGCTTTCCCGCTCTCTGGCCCCGCCCCCTACAAGGTGCACCCGCCGGCCGTTGCCAGGGGGATTCAATGGCCACATTCTGCCTTCCGCTGCGCTTTGCACAGTAGCTTCTGCAGACCTGGCGCTGGCGACAGTAGGAGGTCATGGAGGTCTCAAGAAAGTGCATTGTGGAGACCAGGAAGCGGACAGGCCTGGGCCGTTGCCGGCATTTCTTTTGGCTGGGCGTCGTCTTCGACACGGTGGGTGCGACGGTGCTGTTCACTGGGGTCTTCACCGACCTTCTCTTCTACGACCTGCTGCTGTACCTGGGTTCCATCATCATCTTCTTCAGCCTCCTCTGGTGGGTGTTCTGGTACGCAGGCAACATCGAAATGATTCCTGACGAAGCCTTGGAGAGGCTCTACCACGTGCCCTCCGCCATCGTGGTGAACGCGCTGAACCAGACTGGCACCCCCAGCTTCACTTTCACCATCCGCACCTTCTCCGCCACCTTGGGGCAGCTGGGGCCTGGGCGGCGCCGCAGGAGGCTCCTCCAAAGGATTCCTTGTCTTCTGAATACGACCTTCACAGGCCAAGTAGAAAAACAGCTAGCAAAGGAGGACCAGGACAAAGGCGGAGTGAGAAATGTCAAGGAGAATGGCGATGCTGAAGGCTTTGGCAGAGAGGATCTGGGTCCGGAACAGGAAGAAGCCAAAAGTTCAGAAGGAGTTGGTGCCCCAGGCCCTGTTGCTGGTCCTCTGGGCCCCAAGGCTGGACGACCAGCAACCCACATGATGCAGCCAGAGTTCACTCCATCCCCCCTGGACTGGCCTCTGCCTCCCACCATTCTTGCCTCCGAGAGCCAGCCTGTGGTCCCCTTCTCCTCTACCAGTCAGCCTCCAGCTATTCTTTATTCTAAGAGCCTGTCTATAGTTTCATTGGCCTCTGTGAGCCAGCCTCCAATCCCTTTTGCTTCTACAAGCCTGCCTGCTGTCCCCTTGTCCTTTCAAGGGCAGCCTGTGGACACCTTAGCCTCTGAGATCCAGACCGCAGCCCCTGTGGTTTCACAGAGCCTCCCCCTGGTGTCTGTGGCCTCACAGAACCACAGCCTAGCACATATGGCTTCTCAGATCTGCCCCCTGATGTCTGTGGCTGCACAGAGCCATTCCCAGGTCCCTGTAGCCTCAGAGAGCGATTTCCAGAATCTTTCTCCCACCTCTCAAACTCAGCCTCCAGCTGTTCAGGCTGCCCAAGCCCAGGCTCTGGCCACCCAGGTCTTCCCCATCCAGCTTCTGCCAGCCCCATTTTTTCAGAACCAGTCTGTGGACCCGCAGGTCACTCTGGCTGTCCAAGACACCCTGCATGACACCCAACAGGCCCCCAAGAACAGTGCTTTAGTTCAAGAGATTGCCCTCAGCCAGTGTTCACATGCCCAGGAGCCCCCAGATGGCCAGGAGCTAAGTCAGGAAGTCCCTGACGCTGAGTCCCAGTTCCCCACATCCTTGGCTGTAGCTACTGAGGCCCAGCAGTCAATGCCAGATGAAAGTGCGCCCCGTCCTACAGCTGAGAACGGTCACCTTCCTTAATACAGAACCAGATGCTCAGGCCTCTGCCAAGTAACTGTCTTGAGGGGAATCTTCACCTACATTATCTCTTGAGCCATTTCCTCAATCCCTTCTGTTCAACAAAGTTAAGTTAGTGGTGGTGAAGTGGCTTTTTCCCTCAGGGATTAGATTTTTGGAACTTTGGTAGGTTTTTGAAACCTAGTTCCCTGAGCTGTAAGGTTTTACCTAACCTACTAGATACTAGTGTGATCACTTTCTTTTATTTCAGCCCAGTTAGGAGAGAGTGAAATTATATTTCTTCTTGGAGCTCTAAGGTAGGAGAAGGGAGGGGGACTGCAGTGTTTCTGAAACGAGATGATTTTAGATGGTACAAGGACTCAGCATTAAATAGCAATGAGCTCTCCTGTGGGAAAGTTATTCTCTTTTCAGTTCTTCCTGAATCTTTGTGATTGATTATGTCAAAGAGAATGTCCTTAGTTTGGGGGTCAGTGATCTCTAATACCTCTAATGTTTTGATAGGCAACAAGTGTCTGTGTCCCCAGCTAGGATTTAATACCATTTATGTTAACAGATTCATTTCAGTGGATAACCTTTATTTATGCCAAGCAACACTGGTTTTTCTGTTTACAATCGTGTTGGTTGCTTTTTGAAATACATTTATTTAAGTAAAAAAAAACACTTTACATGAGTCAGCTTAAAGGTAAAAGTTATTGTATAAATGAAACAAAACAATTTTGAAGTTTGGACATTTTCTTATTTGTAGTAAATCACTTGTGCTTTCTACTAATCACAAGACCCTTTGTGCTAACCTGTTTGATGAACTTTATGGTTAAAACTATTGAAGATGAATTCTGCTTAACTTTCCAACTTCTTGACAATAAGAAAGGTAGAAAAGACCATGTGGCTGTCAAAATTGGAGACCCTACTTCTTGGTAAGTTACTGCTGTCATAATAGTATACATTGTTGAGTATCAGTTTCCTGGTCTTCCTAATTCTGTTCTATAAGTTACCTGCTCTTTGGGTGTTGGAGGGAAGGATATGGGGCAGAGCAGTACTGTGGAGATTGTTAATACTCTTCGTTGCTCAGAAATACTCAGAAGGTGTTCATCTTGATTTTATATGGATTTCATATTGGTTGGTTTCATTTTCAGTAAGGAATACAACTGAGTATAGAGTGGAAGTCAAACTCTTAATTTCCTTACAGTTTTCTTCAGTTCTTTAAGAGACTTTATATACACTCTCTCTAGGTATGTGTGTATGTATATATGTACACACACACACACACATATCACAAAAATAATGTATATGGGCAAAGCATTTTGATGCCTTTGGTTTTGTACACTTTGGACACTGAGATTCTGAAATGAAATACATTCAGTGATTTGTTTATTTTTTTAACAGTATAGAGATCTTTTTTTTTTACACTTATCATGCCATGAATTCATAGTGAGTGGGTTCTAGCAGCTCAGGCTCCTTTCCATTCGTTCTTACAAATTATCCTCTGGATGGAGCAGGCTGGTGCTTCAGTTGAACCCAGGTATTTTTCCCTTTGGCTTCCTTCTTTTTCTTATCATTTCCTTCACACATTTCAGGAAGTTATCTTAGCTCTTAGAGTGCTTGATATGCTTAATATGTACATTAATTCTCTTGGCAAGAATCTTTCCCTTAACTTGTTTACAACAAACAATGCCTACTGCATGCTTGGTGACATTATAGCCTGTTCTAGTTTTGACCTAGTAACATTTGTGGGGCATTCCTTTTTGGACAGTCCCCGTTCCCTTGATGTCTACAGTATCACCTTTCTTGGAGATTCTCATGTATGTGGCCAAAGGAACAACTCTGTATTCTAAAACGTCCAGAGAATGCATAGCAGGTGTCTCTTTCCCTTTGTGTTAGTCATTTTGGCTACTTAGTGGAAGATGGCAGTTCTGCCTGAAAGGAAGGTGGTGGTTTATTTCTATTAAAAAAAAAGACAAAATGAGCAAAACACTAGCAAGCCAAAGTAATTCCAGATGGAAAGGATTTAGTATTAGTGAATGAGATTATTAATTTTTCCCATTCTATTCTTTCAGGTGAAATATATGATTGAAATAATTAGAATGCAGATCTTGCCATCAGAAAGCTTATAGACTTGGTTCTTTAACTCAAAGGAATGGCTTTTTTTTTAATTTACTTTTTTAGAGAGAAGGGAAGGGAGGGAGAAAGGGAGAGAAACAGCAATGTGCAACAAATGAATAGCTCTAAAGAGGAGACAATTTTAGACAAAAAGGAGAAGGAGGAGGCTGATGCCTGCCTAATTTTTAGTAGAAGAATTATTTTGATAGGAAAAGCCATGCAATGCCCTTTAAATAATTAATTCATTGGCCAGACATTTATTGAATAGCTAGCAATTGCCAGGCATTCCATTAGGCACTGGGGATTCAGAGCTAAATGGGATGTCCCTGCTCTCCAAGAGCTGTTTGTCAAGGGAGAGAGACATAGGGATAACCGGTACAGTGTAATGTAACAAGTCTAGTCAAAGTTCTTTCAGAATATAGGTGTATGATGGGTGAGAGATTTTTGAGTTGGATCCTAAAGTAGTTGTTCACTGGATGAAGAAGTTGGAAAGAACATTCTATACAAAGGGAAAAGCATCAACTGAAAGACACAGAGGTGTAATAATAGTCCATGGCTTGTTGGGAACGCATTTGGGAAAAGATAGCCTCAGATAGCACTCCCAAGAGTCGAGGTTGGAGAGAGGGAGAGCGAGAGACAGAGAAAGAGAGAAAGGGCATGGGGTACCAACTGAGATCAACCTTTGAAGGCTTTTTTAAGCAGGGTATTTTGTGTTTTTAATTCTACCTGTGGGCTTTGTTATGAAGTACATGACAATAGGCCAATAATTAGAGAATAATTGCCAAGGTCTCTCCCAGTTTTAAGCTGAAAAGAGACCTTTTAGATCTCTTTTTTAGATCTCTTAGTTTTTAAACTAAGTGTAGGTTCTGTGGGTATTCATCTGGGAAAATACTTTCAGTTGTTTATTTACTTGTACAGAACTTTTTTTTGCTGCAAAGATGACATCAGGTAGAGTAAACGTCAAATGTTATGAGATATTTCTCTATATGATTGTAAGATAAATATTTACCTAAAACAGGGGTTGAGGCTCCCTTAGACTTATCTAGTAGGAAACGCTTCAGTCCTGGGCAGATGGAGAGCCTGCCTGCTGTACAGCATCAACCCTGTGATGAGAGGGTATTCTAAAATGGTATTACAACATTGCGGGATTCAATAAACTGAGGGTAATGGGAAAAGGTACAATACATTGGATGACAATGTGAAAGAAGCCATAAGAAGGCTTCCTGACAACCTGTATAATGACGGGGTGTTTCACATTAAGAAAGCACGGGACCTCTCCATGAGGCAGCAGATTTTACCTAAAGAGTAGTGAACAAAATCTGAGGAGGACAAATTCTGCCTTGAACCATATCTGAAAGAGGTTATTCAGGAAAGGGAAGAAAGAAAAGAATTTATGGGCAAAGAAATATGTAATCAGAATCTGTGGAAGCATCTGCCCTCAGTATTTTAATGATGTTGGTTAAACCTGAAATGTACAATTTAGAACCGTCTGGGCTGCAAATATACTGTGTAAATAAATGTCTATTATAACTTTAAATAATAAATGAAATAGGCATTGACAAATTTTCTATTTTGTCCCAGATAGTAAATATTTTAGGCGCTAAGTGTCAAAAACCAAAAACAAGGATACTATGTACCTGCTTCTATAACAAGAAAGAAAACTCCTGCTCCCCCTATTTGCCCAGGGCACAGTTACTTTGACTCCAGTTGCATCAGCTGAACCCATGCACCTGACTAAGAACAGCTGGCTTGAGGGAGAGGGAAGAGGGGCCTGGCCCATCAGGCCTGCAGCCTACACAGTGTATTTCACTCTACCCTAGTGACACCCAGACCTGAGAGTGCTGTTGTCTGTTCTCAGAGAACCTGGCCATCTCATCTTGGTCTGCTGGCTTGAGGACAGGTGATTTGCCGAGTCTCTTGAGTCCCAGATTGAGATCATTGTTTGGTACCTGGCACTTGCCATCGGTGGAGCCTACAATGTGTAGGTGACGCTCAGGCCCTGAGCAGTCTGCTGGCCAGACAGGAGGGCTCTGAGTGCTCTGGGAGTAGCAGGGGTGGAAACTTATGCACCAACTTGGGCTTTGAGTCTCATGTTATAAGGTCTATGTTACAACCTTTCCTTCCAAGTTAAAGTTATTAATGAGGCTTTTCTTTAAGCCCATTAATTGTAACTTGGGTTGTAATGCCCTAGATTAGTCAATGGGTCACTTTTCTCTATTTAATGCCTTAATTCCAGAGACAGAGAAATGAAAATTGACAACTCTATTTTTTTTGTTCCATTCTGTGTTTATAAGTGTCATCTCAAATAAAGATTGTTTTTTTTTTCTTTCCAGAACTCACCAATGTTTCTACAGATTTAAGTGCAACTTTATAAAAGCACAAATACTTACAATAGTCTCATTTTGGAAACCTCAGACCAGCAGACTTGCTAGACTGCCTTTGCCAAGTGTACATGTTTCAGGGCTAGCGAGAGTTTTCCAGCTTCAGATAATAAATTTATTCATTGCCAGAACTTCAAGCCATAATAAATTATGCCATTCCAAATGAACTTTGTTATAAAATAAGTTGTGTTTTTTTTTTTTAAATATACTTCTCCTGTGAAAGCTTTCCAACATTCCAAATGGAAAATAATGTCTCATGTACTCTGGGTGGAGACGTTAATTAATGCAATTCCTACAGAATGGACATTGAAAATTCAGCTGATTGATTTTAAGGATACTTTGTGACCTCATTAGCTATCAGAAAGGTTAATATAGCCCTGACTAGTGTGGCTCAGTGGATTGAATGTCAGTCTGTGAACTAAAGGGTCACCAGTTAGATTCCCAGTCAGGGCACATGCCAGGGTTGTAGGCCAGGTCCCCAGTTGTGGGTGCACGAGGGGCAACCACACACTGATGTTTCTTTCCTTGTCTTTCTCCCTCCCTTCCCCTCTCTCTAAAAATAAATAAATAAAATCTTAAAATAGAAAAGAAAGGTTAATGCAATCAATGTGTTGTGCTACAATTTATATTTATATGTTCATTTGATTTAAGTAACATCTGAATTTCCCTTTTTCCTAAGGATTTAAAATCTACTGATTTGATTGCAGTTTGATTGCATACGTATGATAAAATAGAATTCATATGGGACTGCTCACCTTTTATGTTCTTTATTTGTATCAGTGGATTGTTTATGTAAGAATGCTCTGATACAGAGGTCGTTTCCTTTTGAAATTTCTAGTTATAGGCAAAACAAACAAACAAACAAACAAAACAACCCTACATTTTTTAGGTGGTACAATACTTTGGATCAAAACTTGCAAAAATTTTTAGCTGTTTTTACATTTCTCCCCATTTTCTGTGCTCTGTGTCAGTATTTTCTATTTGTAATTTTAAAGTGTTAACTCAAGCTGGAAGACTTTATGCATTACAGATGCTTGGAAAAAAGAATAATTGGAAGGACATTCTCCTAAGTCAAACAGGGAATACTGTATGATTCCACTTATATGAGATTTCTAGAAAATCAAATCCATAGAGACGGAAAGTAGAATGCTGGTTGCTAGGGGCTGGGGAAAGTGTACAGTGGGAGTTATTTAAAGGGTATAATTTCAGGTGAAAAGAGTTCTGGAGGTGAGTTGCACAAAAATGTGAAGGTACTTAACACTATTGCTTTGTACACATAAAAATGAATAAGATGCTAAATTTGTTGTATATTTTACCACAATTACAAAAAAAGAATAGTTGGATTAAACCAGCAATGTATAAACACATGACACTTATAAATTTCTTTTTAAGGAATAAATATATGCAACAGGTGAGTGCAAAGGACATTGTAGAGAAGTGTGTATATTCATCCCTTGAGTTTGCAGCAATCTACGGAAAAGCCTTTAATCTTGCAATGGCTGATCAATACTAATACGATTGGGTTTTGTATAAATAGAGATGGTTCTTAAGAACTGTGATTAGTGAATTTCAGGTGCTACCAATAGGGCCTAGAAGAGAAGATGGTCCCCTTGAAAGATAAATATAAACAGCTTTAATCATCTTAAAGAAGATAGATGTTTATGTATTTTAAAAACACTAAACTTTCCTGGCTTATTTTTATCACATTAAAAAAAAAATTGTTTGGTCCTGACTGGTGTAGCTCAGTGGATTGAGCATGGGCTGTGAACCAAAGGGTCACCAGTTTCATTTCCAGTCAGGGTATGTGCCTGGGTTGTGGGCCAGGTCCCTATTGGGGGCCACATGAGAGGCCATCACACATTGATGTTTCTCTCCCTCCCTTCCCCTCTCTCTAAAAATAAATAAATAAAATCTTTTTTTAAAAAGAATTGTTTTTATAGATGGACAGGTCTTTAAAATTTAAATCTTTGAAGCCCTGGCTGGTGTAGCTCAGTGGATTGAGTGCAGGCTGTGAACAAAAGCATCGCAGGATCGATTCCAAGTCAGGGCACATGCCTGGGTTACAGGCCACGGCCCCCAGCAACTGCACATTGATGTTTCTCTCTCTCTCTTTCTCCCTCCCTTCCTCTCTAAAAGTAAATAAATACATTTAAAAAAATACAACATTCACAAGCTGGACATTAAAATTATTAAAAAAATTTAAATCTTTGGCTAAGTATTATGTTTCCATATTACAAAGTTTTAGGAGCATAAATGGCACATACTGAAGTATCATTACAATCTTTGGCACAGTGCAACTGATAGACAAATAATGTTCTTAGTTTCTTATAAATCCTTTTATTTATATAACATTCATTGTACATTATTAATTTTATATATAAAGTACTTACATATTTCTGTGTTTTTTACATACTGCTCAGCATCTTGCTTTTTTCACTTAACATATGTCAAAGATCATATGGACGCATGATATTCCATTCAGTGGCTGCATCATAATTAATTTAACTTGTTTCTTATTGATGAGCATTTTGGTTGTTTGTAACCTAATAAATGTTTCTTTAATAAGTGTTTCTAAGCAATAATAAATTTGGACCTAATAAATAGTTATGAACCAATCAGCTACTAATGATTGCCCATTGACTTTGAGAATCCCAAAGGTCATTTAGTCTAGCCCCTTCCCTCTCTCCTCCAAAGCTAACAAAAATCATAAGTCAATTACTTAAAATTGTGTAGCTGGTTAGTGGCCCTGAGATTGCGTCCTCTTTCCAATAAACCAGTATAATTATCCTTTCACTGCATTGTAGATTGCCTCGTTAAAATAATATCATCTTAGAGGATTGAATTTGAGTTCAGAGAAGATAATGAAGCATTTTACATTTCCCTTACTACCAGATGATTTTAATTTTTTAGAGGCCGTACATGAACACAGCTTTTTTTTTGTAAGTGAAATAGTGCTAAAGGCTATACAGTGAAAAGTAAGTCTTCCTCCAATCCCTAACCCCCAGTCTTCCACAGCCCTTTCCCAATCGTTGTTGCTAGTGTCTGATGTACCTATTGAGAGAGTGTGAAACCCAACATATGTGCATATGTGTATGTGCTTTCTTAAGAAAATGTAAATAGTAGGGTACTGTATATCTTGTTCTGTACATTTGCTTTCTTGCTCCCTTTTAAAGTTTCTCTAGAGTTGGTAATGTGCCGTGAAATCTGATTTTACAGATTTGTAAGCTCCTCGAAGCTGGAATCCACTCTTTCTTTTGTTTCTCTCACAGGGCATATAGAACACATTGAAGTAAGCCCTGGCTGGGTAGCTCCTTTGGTTAGAGCATCAGCCTGACAAGCTAAGGTTGTGGGTTTGATCCCTTGTCAGGGCACATACAAGAATCGACCAATACATGCATAAATAAGTGGAACAGCAAATCAATGATTCATTCTCCCCTATCCTCTCTCTCTCTCAAATCAACTTAAAAAATACACTGAAGTATTTGGGACTTAGCTTTATAATAACAGCATTCAAAGGGTCTCATTTTCACCTTTGGTCTTACTCAAGACTTCTAAAACTGAGTTACTAAAGAGTGATTACATTGATATATTTTTTAATTTAGCTCATAGTAAATGCTAGGCACTACATGGAATCCAAAAATGATTCTCTGCGTAAGTCATCCTTTTTCTCTGAGTTCAATTGTAGATTGCATGTAGTATAACTAATGCTTCCAACACTACAGTTCACAAATCCAGTGTAAATTCCTCGTCATCTTACACTCTCTCTTAGATTGATTTTGTGGGACAAGATGGCATGGGGGTCATTAGTTATGACTAACAAAGTGATGTAGTACTTTTGGAAAAGTAGAAATGGGCTTAAGGACTTATTTCAGCAATAGTCTGGTTTGATCAGCCTGAGAAAGAATATTTTTTTCTGGTTCTTGTTTCTGAGTTGGGCAGAAATGGTGAGCTACTAAGTTTAACCCTCTAAGCTAGGTGAAGGCATACTGCTCTCGAGTTTATTTATTCATTTATATTTTTATTCTCACCCGAGGATATTTTTTCATTGTTGAGAGAGAGAGAGGGGGGGGATTAATTGGTTGACTTCTTATACATGTCACAACCAGGGATCAAACACACAATCTGGGTATGTGCCCTGACTGGGAATTAGAACCCATGATTTTTTGGTCTAGAAGAGGATGCTCCAACCAACTGAGCTACACTGGCCAGGGCACTGCTCTAGAGCTTAATGCTCTTTCTACTGTGCCATTCTTCTTCCTTAACGTGCATTTATATCATCCACTATGTATTTGCCGTACTATTTTAATGGATCATTCAATTAAATAGTTTTAGGGTGTTCTTTATCCTCTGCTATAGAACTAAGTTTTTAGTTAAATGGTTTCATATGGACAAAACTTTCCAGTACCATTATCAGATTATACATGGTGAATTTCTGTTAAATTATACTTCTAAAACTTAACATCCATTCAGTTTAGATTGCTGTATCTTTTTGTCTTGCTCTGCAAAGGGTCTAATATAATTTGACTGTAAAGAAGAACAAGAAATATTGGCCTTACAAATGAATTCCCAATCATTTATTTAGTCGAGGGTTCCCATTTTGGCTGTTTTCTCAAATGGTCCTCTTCATCTCAGCCACCACCACTCCTTAGCCTCATCCCTTCACCCTTAGTGATTCTTAGATTTCAACTCAGTTTTTCACTTTCCTTGGGAAACTTCCCTGGGCTCCCTGAAGAGGCAACTTCTGCCCATGATAGAACCACATAGTACCAAATGTATTAAGGGCTTAATACATTTGTTAGATTCACATTTGATCAGTATCTGTTTCTCTCATTAGATGGTGAACTCCATGAGGGCAAGAACTGTATTACTATTTGCTGACCACATATCCCAAAATGCATAGCACAGGGCCTGGTACCTAGGTGTTCAATAGATATTTGTTGAGTAGATTAATGTAGATGTGCACTATTAGATTGAAAGCCTGTAGGAACAGATAAAGCTAAGGTTAGGTGGTCCTTACAAGCCAAAGCCAATTAGAAAGACAGATAAAGCTAATTTCTTAAATTGTCCCAATAAAACAATAGGAAATATGTTACTGATTCACAACTTCAGTCAGATATAGTTGCTGAGAAATTGTGAGGGGAAATTAAGGTATTTTTATCTGTAGCATCCTTCTGGTAAAAATCTGAACAACATTCCAAATAGTATTAAACACCATGAGGCTCTTGTATATGACCACCATTATTTTCCAACAGAATAAAATGGTGATTTTTTCTATGTTCCCCCAAGATTATTAAATGAAAATTGAAATGTTATGTTTGCAATATAATTTTGTGTTTAGTTTTTGTTTTCTAGTTGTTTCAAATATGTTTTTTGCCTTTAATTGGACTAAAAGTTTACTAAGGCCATGTTTTATACCATTGTTTTTTTAAATTGATCAGTATTACCACCCAGGGGCCATTTGGCATTTGGAGACATTTTTGCTTGTCACAATAGGGAGAAGGGGAATGTTACTGTCATCTACTGGGCAGAGGCCAGAGATGCTGCTAAACATTTTACAATACACAGGACAGCCTGCCCGCTTCAAAGAACATTATCTGGCCCCAAATGTCAGTACTATCAAGGTAGGGAAACTCTGCTTTATACTGCTCTGTAATACTTGGAAAGGAAGGCTCTAAATTAATGGTCTGTACACATACACACAAACATACATGATGTGTATATATACATCTTTAATGAGATCTTTCACTAATGAATGGCGTTTTTATTACAGATAGTTGACTCACAATCACTGACTGTTTGGAAAGAGGAAAGGAACAAATGGGATATCTACTTGTTTTATTATTTAGAAATTGTTGCTCTGACTCTTCCCAACATTCAAGCATTTAAAAAAAATTGGTTGAACATTTATAGTGACCCTCATATCCACAGCAGATTCACTGGAAGCCATTTGTTACAATATGACCTCATCTGTCTAGACTGGGTTGGAGAAGGGCACCTGATCCAAACTTGGGCAATGATGGATTCTTTTCTGATGCCTTAAGTTACCCTTGTGTCCTTAGATTCTCAAGCTAGCTTGAAATGATTTCTGTTACTTTCAAGCCTAGAGGGTTAACCAACAGAACTACTCTAGGGATGATTGTAAAATTTATCTCTAGGGGAAGGGTGCTTTTTTGAAAAAAACAGTTTAATAGGTCTTCTGGGTATATGAAAATAAAGCAAAAATTCATCCTGGAATGAAGAAGCTCAGAACAATTATGAACAACTGTAATGCAGTGAGGTAAAAACGATGACTACATTGTGGGCAAGGCTTCATCTTTGTAGGCAGCATGCTGTTTGTTTTGTTGTTTTGGTTTTTGGAGTGTGTCTGGGGTCTTTATTTTCTTTGATTTGATCTGGAAGACAAGACTGATAAAGAAGGCTTTTTTTCCTGGCATGGTGAGTTGGCCCATGGAACTGGGTAACTGGGGAGAGGATCCCCAATGAAGGGACATGACCAAAGATTTCCAACACTGAATTATGCTATTTAGTTTTAAGATTTTTCTTACAAATCAGACTTCCATTGATAAAATTTTCAAACATGGCAATCTTAAGCTTTGGAAAAATAAGGATCTATGCTTAAGCTTAAGAAGACACTACTGGAAGTGTATAATGGCACAGCTTTAGAAAGTTCTTTGACTGTTGTCCTTCAAACCAACAATTCTACGGTAAAAACAATTCTCACACACAGGGTACAGAATATACAAGAATAGTCATAGAAATTACATAATGAGCGTGAGGATGGAGAAAGGAAACACTCTAAATGTTGGTGATAGGAAAATGGATAATATAAATCATGGTGCATTCATACAATGGAATGCTATATGGCAGAGAAAACACAGCTACATATAACAGGGATGGAGTCTAGAAACAAAGTTGATTGCAAACAAGCAGCAGTGTAATATAGCAAGGAAATAACTATCAAGTTCAAAGACAAGGAATAGTAAATAGTGTATTATCTACGAATGTATATGCTAATTATATAAAGACAAGAAAATGATTTTTAAAAATCAGGATAGTGGTTACTTTTGGAAGGAAGCAGAGAGGTGGTGAAATCTGGGAGGAGCCCACAGTAAGTCTCAATAGTACAGTTAATTTTTTTTCATAAATTGGGTGGTACATTCACAAGTATTCATTTTATTATGTTTTGTAATTTACATTAACATATTCTTTTGTACATATCAAACGTTTTAAAAATGAAAGAAGTTAGTTAAATCGTTATACTTCTGACAGTGCATGAGAGTGCCAGGAGACTATGATTTAATTTTTTTCTTTGGGGTTGGAGAGGAAGAGATTTCCACTTAAACAGCTGTCTTGTAGCATCTCTGTGAGCTAGGGTGCAATTTCCGCTGCTCTTCGGTCATTGATGATTTCTGCCTAACATTCTGCAGGAATCCTAAAGCAGTGAGGGAAGCAATAGTGAAATGGAGAGAGCAAAAAGACAGTTACATATTTTAACATTATTTTATATTTAACAAGGTGCTGCAACTGATATAAAGTGCTTTTGATGGGTTTCCAAAAGTTGCAACATTTCCCCTTAGAGACGGAGAGGAGGTTCTGTCACTCGTTCCCTCTGCCTCCCAGTTCTTCATACCTTGCCTCGTGCTATTTATGCTTGTAAGGTCCTTTGCCGCTTTGTTGGTCTGGCTCCTGTACCTCCTTTAAAATTTTAAGTTAAAGGGCTTAACCCCCGTGGAAACTGTCTCCTTTCGCTCTCTGATTTCTCATCCCAGTATCATCACACTCTCAGGTTTTGGGGTGAGTCGCTTGGGAAACCTGTTTCCGCGATAAAATTATCCTTGAGACTAGTGCAGTGGATATAGAGCTCAGTGTCTTGGAGCAAGCTGTCTAGTTTGAATCCTCTGCCCACTTCATCTGTCTGGGGTTTGAGTTAATCTACAGGGCACCAGGTTCTTCAGTTTGCCAGAGGTATGCTCTGACTCCAAAAAGTTAATATTCGAGGAACCCAGCACCGTTTAGCACCTCCGGCGTCCCGCTCTTTCTCTGGAATCCTTAAAGCTAAACATGGTAGGACCTACGTACCTCCCTTCTTCCAGAGCGTACTTGAGGCCACTCTAGGCCCCTCACCTCGCTGGGCGGAAAAAGTCCTCCAAGTGGAAGGGGCTTGATATACGACAGAGCTTTGGCGGCGCTCTAGCTCGCGGGATCACTACGCCATCCCCACGTGGGGTTCCCGATTGGCTGAAGGTCGCTTCCGGGGCAAAGGCGGTCCTAGAAGGAGCACTACTTCCGGCGTGAGGCGCGGCCTTCGCATTTGTTCGGCCCTATGGCGGCCCCAGTGCTTCACACGCGGTTCACTGGAGGTGCGGCCGCCTCGGCCTCTGCGGTGAAGATGTTGGGCGCATCTAGGCCTGGGTGAGTACGGCCGCTTCCTTCTGAGCGGCTGGGACCAAAGGCCAGGAGCGGCATAGGGGAGCGGATTTGAAAGGGACTGGGACAGAGCTAATCGTGTGGGGTGGGAGAAGAGGATAGAGGGTACGAGATTATCCTCGCTTCTCAAGTGTAAGCCCGTTCCCTTTTTAAAAATTTTCTTAAAAGGTATGTATGTATGTATGTATGTATGTATTTATTTATTTATTTTTAGAGAGGGGAAGGGAGGGAGAGAAACATCGACTCGTGAGAGAAACATCAATAGATTGCCTCTCCACGCTCCTAACCTGGGATCTGGCCCGCAGCCCAGGCAGGTGCCCTGACTGAGGGGAATCAGTCGGCGTTCTTTCGGTTGGTAGGCCGGCACTCAGTCCATTGAGCACACCAGCCAGGACAGCCCATGCTCTTTAAGTGGGTATTAAAGTTGGGGGTGGGGTTGGAAAAATGAATCTATTCTCTGTTCCAGCGTCCCCTGTACGCCCCACGGGGCTCCGTCTTAGCGTTCCAGCCTTGGGTACTGCATTCTGTTCCTTTACTCCTCTCTCCTGCTTCGTTTAGATTTGGAAAGAGTTTCCTAGGCTATTTGGATTATCAGCGCAATGCTGTCATTGATGGCAAATTGAATCTTAATTTTTTTGTTTGAGATTTGCTTCAACACATGTTTAACAGTCTAAAATCTGTTTCAAGATTTTAAAGTCTTTTGCTCCTGAAGACACTTTGGGGTTTAACTTTATTAAGTGCCTTCCTACTATGTTAGACACTGGGGACAGTAGTCTATCAAAAGAGAGAAAGTCACTGCTCACAACAGAGCTTACAGTCTAGGAAGGGACAGTAAATAGAGGAACGGGATGATTTCGGATAGTGATAATTGCGGTGTATTTCAGATTTCCGATGGCGC
This sequence comes from Tonatia bakeri, assembly GCA_004024845.1. Classification (NCBI taxonomy): domain Eukaryota; kingdom Metazoa; phylum Chordata; class Mammalia; order Chiroptera; family Phyllostomidae; genus Tonatia; species Tonatia bakeri. The sequence goes on from PVIA01004923.1 coordinate 43,528, forward strand.
AGACCTTTCTGACATTTGAGCTTCAATTTGAATGAAGACAAGAATGCAACCTTCTATAGATCTGGGAGTGAGTGTTTAAGGCCAGTGATTTTCAACTATGTGCCACAGGAATTTTTAAAACATGCATAGTCCCCTGGCTGGGTAGGTTAGTTGGTTAGAGCATCCTCTCAGTCTGCCAAGGTTGTGGGTTCGATCCCTGGTCAGGGCACAAACAAGAATCAACCATTGAATGCATACAGAAGTGGAACAACAAATCCCTGTTTCTCTCTGTCTCTCTCCTTCTCTCTTCCCCCCTCTCAAATCAATTAAAAAAAATGCAATTCCTGGCTATTTAGTCAGGGGCACTGACCTCTTTTCCATTAGATTGTCAAATTAAAAAAAAAGCCAACAGCCAACACAACGATAGCCATCTAGTGTGAATGTATTAAAAATTATACCTGTATTTTTTATCAGATCGGCAAAAAGTATATTTTGTGGTGTGCCATAAAGTTTTAGTAATTAGTTTATGCGTGCCATGAGATGAAAATGATTGAAAATCGCTGAGACAGGGAACAACAGCAAGTGAAACGGAACCAGCCTGGCAGATTTTTAGAATAGAAATGACTGGCTGTAGTATAGTAGGTAGTTGGAAATGAGATCAGAGGGTTAGGCAGGGGCCAGATTAATGAGGACCTTGAAGACCTTGGTGTGGACTTTAGATGTGGATTCTGAGTGAAGCAGGAAACCTTTGGAGAGGTTAAGCAGGAAAGTAGAGTAGCATTATTTGTTTTAAGTTTCTGAAATATCATTAGATCTCTTGAGTGAAGAAAGGATTATTGGGGGATAAGAGTGGAAGCAGAAAGTCCAGTTAAGAGGCTTTAGCCTCTGAACTGAATGATGATGGTTCGATAAATGTTGGTGTAATTTTTATAATTCTCTCTCATACATTTGATGGCTTGATATCTTGGTTGTACAGGATTTCAGATGTGCTTCAATTAGAGAATGATTTCTTCAATTCTCCCCCACGAAAAACTGTTCGATTTGGTGGAACTGTGAGAGAAGTCTTGCTGAAGTACAAAAAGGTAAAAGATAACACGTCAAGTTTGGTGTTCCCTGCTGCCCCCTCCCCAGCTGTATTGACATATAATTGACATGTGGACGTTTGTTTTTTATTGGTCAGAATACAATTACAGCTATTATACTAAAGACCAGTTAACATAATAACATGAATTTTAGATATCCATCTTGAAATCAAATACTTAATAGTATGATGCTGTCAGTTCACAATTAAAGTAATAATCTTTTGCTGAGGTTTCACTTCAGCTGCTTTATTAACATGGTATCTTTTAAAAACAAGCAGGTGCTACAGTAAAAAAAACTATTAGATCATAGCATTTTATTTTTATTTTATTTTTTTAAGATTTTATTTATTTATTTTTAGAGAGGGGAAGAGAGGGAGATAAATATCAATGTGCAGTTGCTTCTCATGTGGCCCCCACTGGGGACCCAGCCTGAAACCCAGGCATGTGCCCTGACTGGAAATTGAATCAGTGACCCTTTGGTTTGTCATCCACGCTCAATCCACTGAGCTGCACCAGTCAGGGCATAGGATTTTATTTCTTAAAGAACTGCTAGTTTAATATTGTATTGCTTTGTGACAATAAACCAGCTTGGTTAATGGGGATTTGTTTTGGTTTGTTTTTGTGTTAGTTTAAAAGTGGTTCTACTAAGTCTCAATAATGAAGGAAAAAATAAGAATGACATTTAAGTTGAAGAATAATTGACATATAATGACTGTTTTATATGCAATATGCATCTCTGTCCTATTCAAGTGTTTTTTTGTCATTTTTTCCAAGCCTCCTAGCTCCACCAACATGAATTTTGAAACTTTTATAGTCACAATTTTATAATCCACAATTGATCAGTAGGAGTTGTAGTGTTCCTTTTGTAATTTCATCAGATGTTAAGATATAGTTAAAAGTCCTGCTGTTGATCTTTAACAGGAAAGCAAAGCAAGTAAGTCTTATTTTTCCCCTTTCTCCTCAAGGGTGAAACAAATGACTATGAATTGTTGAAGAACCAGCTGTCAGATCCAGATATAAAGGTAATTTTGTGTTTGATCATTAGCAAAGTTAGTCACCACTTTGGATAAATGTTAGCTTGCACTTTTGTTTGATCCTTCCATCTTTCAAAACCTCTCTATGATCCCATCTTACCTCATCTGAGTGGTTTTCAATTGGGGGCAGTTTAACCTCCTTTTATTTGGTAAACTGGAGACATTTTTGGTTGTCACAAAAGGAGGAAGGGAAGGGTGCTGTTGGCTTCTAATGAATGAATGACAGGGATGCTGCTAAATATTCTACAGTGCACAGTCAGCTCTACAATAAAGTATTGTGCAGCCCAAAGTGTCAGTAGTCCTGAAGTTGAGAGACCCTACTTTAATTTTTCTTTTCTAGTACTTTTCCTCTGTGCTGCAGGATACTTGCATGTTTCTTCTGTGGAAATACAAAATCAAAGAAACAACAAAAGATAACTTGTCTTTGAAGCTGCTACTCTTTCCATGTTTCAGAGTTCAAGATACAGTACATACTTGTCATGTAGTAACAACTCAATGCATTTTGTTTCTCTTTTCTTTTATTACCCAATTTTGGAAAGAATAATCTGTTACCTTGGCGGTGGTAGTCAGATTGCTGGGGATAAAGTTCCAATTCCATTGTTATCCAGTGTATGATCTTGGGCAAGTTAATTTCTCTGCCTTTGCTTCCTGTTTGTAAAACCAGAAAAATAATAGAGGGTTTTTAAACATAAAAGCCTTAAGAGCATCTAGTGAGTTACTATATGAGAAGCACTTAAAACGGGCCCTCATTCAATATGAGAGCTTTGTAATCGTTAGCTGTTGTTCCTGCTGATGATCTACACTTCCTTATTTCCCATTCATGGCTAAGTTCACTGTTGAGGTCACCGCTGTAATTACTATGAAAAAATTATCAGTGATAGCTCTGGCTGGCATAGCTCAGTGGATTGAGCTCGGGCTGCGAACCAGGTATCGCAGGTTCGATTCCCAGTCAGGGCACATGCCTAGGTTGCAGGTCATGTCTCCCAGCAACCGCACATTGATGTTTCTCTCTCTCTCTCTCTCCCTCTCCCTTCCCTCTCTAAAAATAAATAAATAAATAAATAAAAATCTTTTAAAAATAAATAAATAAAATCTTTAAAAAAAATTATCAGTGATTTCTTACATGCTGATTTCCAGGGGCTTTTTTTTTTTCAAGCCTCAAACTAATTCTTTGTAGCAGTTGACACTTGGCCACTCACTTTTTGAAACCTCTCTTTTAGTTACTCTGATCTTCCTGTCTTCCTACCACTTACCTCTTAATCATTCCCTGGACAGGTTCTTAAACTTGGTGTTGATTGGGTTTTCAAACTTGGCGCTTTTCTCATTCTGCAGATTCCTCTTGTGTGATCTCCTTATACCTTCAGGGCTTTGAAATGTGCCTGTGTTTCAGTAACTCTGAAATTTATATCTATAGCTCAGATTGTTCTTGTAGGCTCTAGATTTGTATCTTAACTACTGGCCCATAAGTGTTAAATGTGCTCCAAATTTAGCCTTTTCTCTCTTCCAACCCTATTCTTTCTGAAGCCTTCTTCATGTGCTTAATTGAGTTACCCGGTTGTTGAGCTAGGGATCTTGGAAGCTTTCTGGACGCTCACCCCTCGTATCCATTGGTTTACCAAGTCCTCTGGGTTGGTGGGGTTTTCAGTCTTATTTTGTGAGTTTTCTCTTGTCTGGATCTTCCAATAATTTCTTTGGTGGTCTCCAGGTTTCAGTTCTCCTCTATCTCACCGCTCCCCCACCCCCAAATTAATCCTCAATAGTGCAGGCAAAATCATCTCCCAAGCACATGCTAAACGTGCCATTGCTGTACTGAAAAACTTCATGCCAACTGAAGTATGAAGGACCAACTTCTTTGTATGGCCTGTAGCATTATTTTTTATATCTATTCTTTCCATTATTTTTGATTCTTCATACATGGCTAACATTCAATACACATTGCTTTGTACCTTCCTTTTTTCTTAAAAAAAATATTTTTTATTGTTACTCTGTTAGGGTTGTCCCAGTTTTTTGCCCTTTGCTCTCTTCTGCCCAGCCCACCCCCGCACTCTCACAGTCAGTCCTCACACTGTTGTCCATGTCCATAGGTCATTTATACATGGTCTTTAACTAACCCCTTCCGACTCGTTCTACTGTTATCCTTCCCCACCCACTCTGGTTGCTGTCAGTCTGTTTCATGTTTCCATGCCTCTGGTTCTGTTTTGCCTATTTATTTTTGTTCATTAGATTTGTCTTGTAGGTGAGATCATAATGCTATATTTGTCTTTCATCACCTGGCTTATTTCATATAGCATAATAATCTCCAGTTCCGTCCATGCTGTCGTGAAAAGTTCTTTCTGTTGTGCAGTATTCCGTTGTGTGAATGTACCACAGTTTTTTGATCCATTCATTTACTCGTGGGCACTTAGGTTCTTCCTAACACTTGGCTATTCTAAATAATGCTGCTATAAACAGGGGTGCATAAGTTCTTTTGAATTGGTGATTAGGATTCTTAGGGTATATCCCCAGCAGTGGAATTGTTGGGTCAAAAGGCAGTTCCATTTTTAGCTTTTCGAGGTAATTCCACACTGTTTTCTACAGTGGCTGCACCAGTCTGCATTCCCATCAACAGTGCACTAGGGTTCCCTTTTCTCCACATCCTAACCAGCACTTACTGTTTATTGATTTATTAATGATAGTCATTCTGACAGGTACGAGGTAATATCTCATTGTGGTTTTAATTTGCGTCTCTCTGATGGCCATTGATGTTGGTCATCCTTTCATATGTCTGTGGGTCGTCTGTGTGTCCTTGGAGAAGTATCCGTTCAGGTCCTTTGCCCATTTTTAATTGGATTGTTTGCCTTTCCAATGTAGAGTTGTATGAGTTCTCTTTAGATTTTGGAGATCATACCCTTGTCCAGTGGATCATTGGCAAATATATGCTCCCTTATGGTCAGTTCCCTTTTCATTTTGGTGACAGTTTCTTTAGCTGTACAGAAGCTTTTTAATTTGATGTAGTCCCATTTGTTTATTTTTTCCTTCATCCCTATATAAGGGATATATCTCCCTTACCCTTAGGAGATATATCAGCAAAAATATTGCTAAGTGGGATATCTGAAATTTACCTACCTATATTTTCCTTTAGGACTTTTATAGTGTTACAACTTACATTTAAGTCTTTTATCTGTTTTGAATTTATTCTGGTATATGGTGTAAGTTGCTGGTCTAGCTTCTTTCTTTTCTCTTTCTCTTTCTCTTTCTCTTTCTCTTTCTCTTTCTCTTTCTCTTTCTCTTTCTCTTTCTCTTTCTCTTTCTCTTTCTCTTTTTCCCTCCCTCCCTCCCTCCCTCCCTCCCTTCCTCTCTCTCTCTTTTTTTTTTTTTTTTTTTTTTTTTTTTTTTTTTTTTTTTTTTTTTTTTTTTGCATGTACCAGTCCAGTTCTCCCAACACCATTTATTGAAGGGCTATTTTTACTTTATTGTATGCTCATCTCCAATTTGTCAAATATTAATTGACCATAGAGCCATGCATTTATTTCTGGGTTCTCTGTTCTGTTCCATTGATCTCTGTGTCTATTATGCCTGAACCATGCTGTTTAATTACAGTGGCCTTATAGTATAGTTTGATTATCAGGTATTGTGATCCTTCCTACTTGGTTTTTCTTTCTCAAGATTGCTGAGGCTATTTGGAGTTCTTTTTTTGTTTCATATAAATTTTTGAAATATTTGATCTAGATCTGTGAAATATGCCACTGGTATTTTATTAGGAATTGTATTGAATCTATAGATCCTTTGGGTAATATGGACATTTTAATGATGTTAATTCTGAATATTGACTTTGTATCTACTGTTTTGTCAAATTCACTTACTAGGTCGAGTAATTTTTTGATGGAGACTATATGGTATTCTTTGTACACCATCATGTCATCTGCAAATAATGACAGTTTTACTTCCTTCTTTCCGTTTTGGTTGCATTTTGTTTCTTTTCCTTGTCTGATCACTGTGGCTAGAACTTCAGTACTATGTTGAATAAGAGTAGTTAAAGCAGATGCCCCTGTGTTCCTGATCTTGAGGGGGACAGCTTTTAGTTTTTGCCCATTGAATATGATGTTCACTGTAGTTTTGTTATATATGGCCTTTATTATGTTGAGGTATGCTCCCTCTAGTCCCACTTGGCTGAGCATTTTTATCACATATGGGTGCTAGATTTTATCATGCTTTTTTAGCATCTATTGATAGGATCATATGATTTTTTCCCTTTATTTTTCTTATGTGGTAAATTACATTTTATTGATTTGCAAATATTGTACCATCCTTGCATCCCTGGGATGAATCCTACTTGATCGTGGTGTATGATTTTGTAATGTATTGCTGGATCTGGATTGCCAGTATTTTGTTGAGGATTTTAGCATGTATGTTCATCAGAGATCATTGTTCTGTAGTTTTATTTCTTTGCTGTGTCTTTACCTATTTTTGGAATTAGGATAATACTGGCTACTGACCTTGTAAAAAGAGTTTGGGAGTCTCCCTCTTCTTGAATTTTTTGGAATAGTTTGAGAAAGATAGGAGTTAGTTCTTTAAATGTTTGGTAAAATTAGCTTGTGAAGCCATCTGGTCCAGGGCTTTTGTACCTGGAGTTTTTTAATTATTGCTTCAATTTCACTAGTTGCTTTGGTCTGTTCAAACTTTCTGCTTCTTGATTCAGTTTTGGAAGATTGTATGTTTTTAGAAATTGTATATTTCACCCAGGTTGTCCAATTTCTTAGCGTATAGTTGAGTAAGTTGTTCATAGTCATTTTGTATAGTCCTTTGTATTTTTGTGGTATCAGTTGTAACTTCTTTTGTTTTTGATATTATTTATTTGGGTCCTCTTTTTTTCTTCTCTTGATGAGTCTGGTTAAAGGTTTGTCAATTTTGTTTATCTTTTCAAAGAACCATATACTGGATTCATTGATCCTTTGAATTGCTTTTTTAGTTTCTATGCCATTTAATTATGCTTTTGATTATTTTCTTCCTTCTACTTTCTTTGGGCTTTGATTGATGTTCTTCTTATAGATGTAGGATTAGGGTGTTTATTTGAGATTTTTCTTTCTTTTTTTTCTTTAGAGATTTTATGTATTTATTTTTAGACGGAGGGGAAGGGAGGGGGAAAGAGAGGGAAAGAAACATCAGTGTGTGCTTGCCTCCTGTGAGCCCCCTACTGGAGACCTGGCCAGCAACCCAGGCATGTGCCCTGACTAGGAATCAAACCAGTGACCCTTTGGTTTTCAGGCTGGCACTCAATCCACTGAGCCATAGCAGCTAGGGCTCTTTTTTTTAAAAGTATATTTTATTGATTATGCTATTACAGTTGTCCCAGTTTTTCCCCCTTTGCCGACCTCTGCACGGTACCCACCTTCTCTCCAGCAATCCTCCCCCCTTAGTTCCTGTCCATGAGTTGTGGGTGTAAGTTCTTTGGCTTCTCCATTTGCTATTCTTAACACTCCCCTGTCTATTTTGTACCTACCAATTATGCTTTTTAAACCCTGCATGTTTTCACCTATTCCCTCCCTTCCCCCTCCCAGCTGATAACTCTCCAAATGTACTCCATACCTGTGATTCTGTTCCTTTTCTGGTTGTTTGCTTAGTTAGGTTTTTTAAGATTCAGTTGTTGATAGTTGTGAATTTGTTGTCTTTTTAATGTTCATAGTTTTGATCTTTTTGTTAAATAAGTCCCTTTAACATTTCATGTAATAATGGCTGGTTGATGAGGAACTCCTTTAGCTTTACCTTTTCTGGAAAACATTTTATCTGCCCTTCCATTCTAAATGATAGCTTTGGATAAGGTAATCTAGTTTGTAGGTCCTTGCCTTTCATCATTTTGAATGCATCTTGCTAGTCCCTTCTTGCTTGCAAAGTTTCTTTTCAGAAATCAGCTGATAGTTTTATGGGAACTCCTTTATAGGTATCTCTCTGCTTTTCTCTTGCTGCTTTTAAGATTCTCTCCTTACCTTTAATCTCGGGTAGTGTAATTATGATGTGTCTTGGTGTCTTTCTTCTTGGATCCAATTTCTTTGGGATTCTCTGAGCTTCCTGGAAGTTTTATTTCCTTTGCCAGATTGAGGAAGTTTTCCTTCATTATTTGTTCAAATAAGTTTTCAGTTTCTTGCTCTTTTCCTTCTGGCACCCCTATGATTCGGATGTTGGTATGTTTAAAGTTGTTGCAGAGGTTCCTAAGCCTATCCTTGTTTTTTTTTTTTTTTTTTAATTCTTATTTCTTCTCTGTTCTGGTTGAATGTTTATGATTTCTTCCTTATGTTCCGAATCATTGATCTGAATCCTGACTTCCTTTCCTTCACTGTTGGTTCCCTGTGAATTTTTGTTCATTTCACTTAACGTAACCTTTACTTCCTCCCTGTGTTTGGCTGTACTCAATGAGTTCTCTGAGCATCCTGATTACCAGTGTTTTGAACTCTGCATCTGATGGGTTGGCTGTCCCTGTCTCATTTAGTTCTTTTTCTAGGGTTTTGTTCTCTTCTTTCATTTGGGCCATATTTCTTCGTCTCCTTAATTTGGCAGTCTCCCTGTGTTTGTTTCTGTGTATTAAGTTGAGCTGCTTTGACTCCCTGACTTAGCATACCTGTTAAGTTGTACATGGCAGAGCCTTAGGAATTTGCCAGGGTGGGGTGACCCACTTCGCTGCTTTTAGCTCTGTGTGTGTGTGTGGGGGGGGGCTTTGGGAGGGGACCATGTCGCTATCTGGCTTCTGGAGGTTTGCCTAGCACATGACCCACCCACTTCCCATATGCAGCTGGTGCCCTTTAACTGCTGCTCTGTTGGTGAAACCCTGACTGGGTGGGTTTGTGTATGTTCTAAGTCCTTTAAGTGGTGAAAATCTGACAGTTTCTTCCATGCCCCAACACCCTTTGGTTTTTACAGCCAGAGGTAATGGGGATTTACTTTCCCAGTGCTGGCACCCTGGGTTGTATGGTCTTGCCTGGGACTTGGACCGTTGGCTCCCGATATATCCTTCTCGATTTTTATCTACCACATGTGAATGTAGGACCCACCATTGCACGGCTGCCGCCATCTCTCTGCAGCATACTGCACGAGTCTGTGACTCTGCTTCTCCTATGCATCTGGAGAAATGTGGCTTCTTTAAATCCTTGGTTGACAGCTTGGTTTTCTGACATTTCTGGGTTTTATTTGTTTTGAGACCTGGTTTTAGTTCCTTCTACAGTTGTGCGAGGAGGTGAAGTCTTTCTGCCTATATCTCCATCCTGGGCAAAAGTTGAGATTTTTCTGTCTTCTTTAGGTAGGCCTGTATTGCTATGAACTTCCCTCTCAGGACTATCTTTACTGTGTCCTATAGGTTTTGGGCTATTGTGTGTTCATTTTCATTTGTTTCCAGATACTTTGATTTCTTCCTTGATCTCATTGTTAACACATTCATTATTTAATTACATGTTATTCAGTCTTCATGTATTTGAATTTTTCTGAGTTTTTTCCTTGAGGTTGGTTTCTAGTTTCAAGCCATTGTGATACAAGAAGATATTGAACTGATTACAATTTTCTTGGATTTGTTGAGGCTTGTTTTGTGTCCTACCACATGGTGTATATTTGAAAATGTTCCATGTGTATTTAAAAAGAATGTATATTTTGCTTTTTGGGGGCAAAAGGTTCTATATATTTCAGTTAAGTCCATTTAACCTAGAGTGTTGTTTAGTGCGACAATATCCTTGTTGATTCTTTGGAAGATCATTGTTGATGGTGGTGTGTTAAACTCCCCCATGATGACTACTTTGTGTTGATGTCTTTCTTGAAGTCTTCCAAGATTTTTCTTACATATTTAGGTGTGCCTATGTTAGGTGCATGTATGTTTACAAGGGTTATATCCTCTTGTTGGTTATATACTTCCTTAAGTATTATGTAGTGACATTCTTTGTCTCTCGTTATGGCCTTTGTTTTGTAGTTTATTTTGTCTGATGTAAGTATTGCTGCCCTGGCTTTTTTTCATGTCTGTTTGCTTAGAATATTTTTCTGCCCCTTCACTTTCAGTCTTTGTAGATCTTTTGTTCTGAGATGGGTCTCTTGTAGACAGCATATATGTGGGTCTGTTTTCTTATCCATTCAACTACCCTGTGCCTTTTGATTGGAACATTTAATCCATTTATATTTACGGTTATTATTGATAGGTACTTATTTACTGTCACTTTTTCCCATTGTACCTGTGTTCCTCTCTCTTTTTCTTCATTTTCTTAAAGCACTCTCTTCAGCATCTCTTGCAGTGCTGGTTTGGTGCAGATGTACTCTTAGCCTTTTTTGTCTGGGAAGCTCCTCATACCGCCTTCCATTTTACATGAGGGCCTTGTTGGGTAGAGTAGTCTTGATTGTAGGCCTTGCAGGGAGGAGAAATGACAAGAGTGGGGGATAGAACCAAGGTGAAGAAAGAAAGAAAAGAACATTTACATCTTAAAAAAAGAGAGGGAAGAAGGCAAAATGGAGTAAGAAAAGGGAAGAATATAATATTTGGTTTAAAAAAAATAGGAACAAAATTGAAGAAAAGCATCCACCACAGCAATATCAATGACAGATCAGTGAAGAGTAATACAAGTTGAAAAGGAATAAAAAGGAAAAAAGGAAGTAATAAAAAGATTATGAGATGTCTGAAGGAAGGAAAAGCAATTTTGAGAGGGCAGAGAGAAAAGAAATAATAAGAGGAATGAAAATCAGGCTAAAAGAGGGAAAAATGAAATTTAAAACAAAAAGAGAAAAGGGTAGGAGGAAGGCAAAATGGAGTAGGAGAGGGGAAGAGAGAAATTGGAGATTTGAAATATAAAAGTAGTGAACATCTAGGAATAAAACTTAATAAATGCAGCAACCACCACCATATAAACAGCCCCTGAGCAAAGATTAATGAAGGTGGAGCGAAATAAAGATATTGGAAGAAAGGGGAAAAGAATGTGAGATGACTAATGGCAAGAAAAATGGTTTTCAGAGGCTGGAGGGAGGGGAAATAGTAAAAGTGTGGAATAGATACAAGTTGTAGAAAGGAAAAGTAAAATTTAAAACAAAAATAAGAGGAAGGAAGAAGGCAAAATGGAGTAAGAGAAGGGAAGAGTAAAATGAGACTTGAAATAAACTAAAATTAAAAAACATTGAATTAATAGGAACAATTTTGAAGAAAAAGAAAAAGCTGTTAAGAAGCTATGCAGGAAAAAATATAATACACATAATGAAGATGACCACAGTGGAATTTGTCTCAGTGGAGTCTAGCATTTGCCACTGTCTTCTCTTTCTGCATCCACTCTTGGTACGTCAGGTGATGTCCTAGTCAAGCCATGGGCAGCCTGTTCGAGACTTCAGGCGGTCCACAGTCTGTCTTCTTCAGGCTTGACTGGTCTCCACTTTTCTGCTCTACCAGCTTTCCCATCAGCACAAGGCCCAGGGGTGGTTCACCTAATGTCCAAGAGCACTGTCAGTACCACTTCCACCTGCCTCTAGTGAGATCGGGAGGGTGGAATCCCTCAGTCATCCCCCCCTAGGGCGGGTCACTGTTTTATCTTCAGGGAAGATGGTGAGAGTGTTTCCCCACCCCCCACCCCCGCCCCCGCCCCAGCCCCCAATGCCACAGATCTTGGTCTGTCTTAGATTATTTCCAGTAATGCATAATTTCTGATGTGTTAGTTGTCTGCTTCCTGTGAGGGGCCAATCTGTGCAAAAGGGCAGCTCTGTGTAAGAGCCGAGGTTGGGCAGGGCCCTGAACACACATTGTTGAGCCTGTCCCTAATCTCTGTGTTCTGGTTTCAGTGGATCAGGGCCTGAGGAACCAGCATAGCTTGTAGTGTCTGAAAGAAGTTAAGAAAGGGGTCTTTTCAGAGCTTCTTTCCCCTGCTGATATATGCTGAGCAGGGGGCTCCTGAGCCTGGTCTCACTGATCTGCAGAGCCTGTAATCCCGCAGGTGGGGGTGGGGTATGCCTGCCTGTGAGGGGCCTTCCTGGCTGAAGTGAATCTCAGGTGTTCTGCTCCTGGCTGTCCAGTCTCCAACCTGCTGCTCTCGCAGGGACTCAGGCCTAAACTCTCTGCTCTGCACAGCACCCTGCTCGTCAGCCATGCTGGGTGAGGTCCCACACTCCCTTCAGTGTGACACTTTCTACTCTTCCTGTGCAGCTGGACTCAGTGGGACCGAACTTTACTTTCAGTCTGGTTTCTTTGTTGTCAGAGCTTCTGTGCGCTCATGCAAGCACAGGGTCCCTGCCAAGTCTCACCTCAGCTCCTCTTTTCAAAGAGTCTGTATGTGGCCCCCACACTGCAGCACCGAGCCCTGGGCCAGTTCTCCATGCCTTCTACCTCCCCAAAAAGCACAAAGTCTCTCTGGATCAGGGCTGTCCACAGCCTGCCAGTGCCTCTGACAGTTTCAGGACATAGTTTCTCTCTGGAACTTGGCAGGTTGGCGCCGCAGCTATGGACGTGCTGCTCGCTGTGTGTGTGTAGCCTAAGTGTCCCAGACTGTACATCCTTCCAAGTCTCTCCTGATTCAGGCTATGGTTTCCCTGTGTGAGACCAGGGCCCTGCTGTGGGAGGGGTAGCCACTAAGCTGCCTTTTCTGTCCTCTGCTCTGCTTCAGGTGCCTCGCACAAGGCATTTCTCCACCAGTTTATAAAATCTCTTACTGGATGGGGTAAAGCATCCTCTGTAGTCCTTGGCTTCAAAAATTCGTGTTAGCTGAGAGTCCGTTGATTGTTCAGGTCACTTGTCAGAAGATCAGCTGAAAATCTGTGCTGGAGGCACAAGCACGAGGGCTCAGCTTCCACCTACTCGCCTGCCATCTTCCGAATCCTGTAGCATTTTTTTCCTATGGTCGGTCTCACTAGATATTTTATTGCAGAAATTTTCCAGTTGTTTTCATCTTTATGCCTTTGTATGTGCCTTTTCTTTCTGGCTGCAGGAGGTCTTTTGTAACTGGCTACATGGCCACCTTCCTTTACTGTCTTTGTGACCGAAGGCAAATTACTGTGCTTCTGTACCTCAGTGTCCCCTTCTATAAAATGGAAAACAATGTTAATGCTTACCTCATGGAGTGGTTGTAAGGTTTAAATGAATTAATATATGTTAAAGTCTTAGAACAGTGCCTGGCACAAATTATATTAGTGTTTATTATTACAGGTGTCCTCCACTTATGATGTGGTCAAACCCATTGTAAGTTGAAAGTAAATCAGAAATGGATTTGATATATACCTCACCTACTGAACACCATAGCTTAGCCTAGTCTACCTTAAACGTGCTCAGAACACTTACATTGCCTCTAGTTGGACAAAATCATCTCACTGCCTTTGCCCAGCTTTATGAGAGAGCTTTGTGCCCCATATCACTAACCTGGGAAAAGGTCAAAGTTAAAAATTTTGAAGTACAGTTTCTACTGAATTGGTATTTTCACCACTGTGAAGTCAAAAAACTGTTAAGTCAAATCATAAATAGGGGACTGTCTGTATTAGTACTATAATCTATAAAACTCTTAGTCCTTGGGATCCTGCTGAAATGTCATCTTCTGTAATGGGACTTAACTTGGTTCTCTGTAAGCAGATGGCTGTTCGTTCAGTTCATTCCCCACACTTCCAGCAGATCTTCCTAATTGCAAATTTGGCCTATAAGGACTTAAGTGGTTTATGTGGCCCCACTGTACACCCCAGACTTACCTGTTGGTTTGCTCACCATGTACTTGAGCCATGCTGAACTCCTTTTGGTTTTTTGAAAACATGCTTTTCCCTCTGTAAGGAATCTAGTCCCCAAAGGGTACTCACTTGGTGTAAAGACAGCAGTAGCAGCATCACTTCCAGTTTAAAGCTTCCCTGGCCCTTGTCTTCTGGAACAGGTACAAAGGACCATTTCCTTTGTGTCCCACTGTATTCTATATTAGCACTTCTCCTCAGTATCTGGACCTACAGGTAATCACATCAGTTGTGTCTGTGTTAGTTCAGAGGGCTGTTGCAAGGAATATGCTTCTGATAATAGTTACCAAAGCACCAGAGTCTGACTGATCTGCTTTTAAAAAAGGAGCATTTTAAATGTTATTCTTATAATTTTGTCACACTTTTGCTTTTAATGGGAAAGAGGATAGAGCTAACTCATTTTATTTTTAGGTAACTTACCTTGTCTTCTTTGCCTCAGGTGGTGGTGAGCCACCATTAATGTTACCTTTAATGATTGTGGACATTATGAGAGAACCACTTTGCAAATTAGTTGTGATTTACTTTATTTTCCTGCCAGCTTATGTGGTGTTTCATCAGAGAAGAGTTAATTTCATTGAAGTTTGTCACACAGCACATAGAAAGCACTTGGTGGTTGAATGAAGATAGGGTAAAGGAGGCACAAGGTGAAGCTGGGTGGAGCTTAGGCCACAGGTGGCAAACACAAGGCCCACAGGCGGAATCCGGCCTGCACCTTGTTTCTACCCGGAGGCAGGGCCAAGCTCTCACTTAACTGTTAAGGAATAGTTACATTTATGCAGTCCTAAAGTCACATTCAGCCTGTTGAAGGCAACTTCGAGGCTGATGTGGCCCCTGGTGAAAATGAGTTTGACACCTCTGGTTTAGGTTTTGACCCAGACAGGTAAGTGTGAACCTGGTTATTGGCTTCTTGACTGGGCAAGTTGCTTATTAATCTCTCTTAGCCTCCATTTCCTCAGCTGTAAAATGGGAGTAACAGTAATCCTTTTGCAGTGTTGGTAGGGTTGGGAAAAGATACCTATGTACAGAATTGAGCACCATGCCTGGCACCTGGTGTGTTCTCACTAAACCCTACAAATAGCCTACAATTGTAGGTACAACCTTGTCTATTAATAGTCTGTCACTCATTGCACTGCCCCAACCAGTGCTGGGAGGAGGTCCCTGAGGTGGGACAAGGGGAGATTAAGAAAGACACAGGCACAGACAGTTTAAGGAAAAGCAGTGGCCAGGTGGGGCATTGTCCTCTGGTGGAGAGACAGTAACCCTGAACATGGTCTCCAGGTTTGTTTTATAAGGGTTAGTTAGATAAAGCTCAAGGACGTTTGGCAGACTCAGGAAAAAACTGCAGGCATAATTGCTCTGTTCCCAGGCTATCTAAATGATTAATACTCCTGCAAAAGTTACAGTCACATTCAGCTGAAGCTTGTGGTTAACTATCTCCTTAACCCCTGGGGTTCTTGCTGCATGATACCAGCCTTCACCGTCCTCCACACAGCACTGTCTGTTAATAATCTGTTACTATTGATATGACACTGTGTTGCTCTTTTTGTTTTTTAGATCTCTTTTCTTACTGAGTCTTAATCCGCATTAACCATTTTTCAAAAATGGAACTTTTAGTTTTTTCTTGTGGATGCTGTATATATGCATGAATACTAACTATTTTATGTAATTTGATACTGCATTTTATTCATGGCTTTTCTTTTTTGTTTTTAAAAATACATATATACACCCATGAGTTAAATTCTACCTTAATTTCAAGACTTGTTGAAGATCTTTTTTTTTCATTTAGCAGTGTTTTCCATGTTACTAAAAGTTGTGCACAGTAATTTTATTGCCTTAAAAACATGTCATGGAGTAGCGGAAGCTTCATTTATATATAACACGTTTTTAAAGATTTTTTTTTTACCTGGCTGGCGTAGCTCAGTGAATTGAGCGCGGGCTGTGAACAAAAGCGTTGCAGGTTTGATTCCCTGTCAGGGCACATGCCTGGGTTGCAGGCCATGGCCCCCAGCAACCGCACATTGATGTTTCTCTCTCTCTCTCTCTCTCTTTCTCCCTCCCTTCCCTCTAAAAATAAATAAATGAAATCTTAAAAAAAATAAAGGTTTAAAAAAAAGAAATCAAATACATCTTTAAAAAAAAGATTTTTTAAAAATTGTTTGTGTGCAGTTTTCTGTCTTTTACTCCCATCCTATCCCACCCTCCTAAAGATTTTATTTATTTAGTTTTAGCAAAGAGAGAGGTGAAGGGAGGGATGAAGAGAGGGAGAGAAGCATTGATGTGTAAGAGAAACATCGATCCATTGCATCCCATCTGGGGACTGGGCCACAACCCAGGCATGTGCCCTGACCAGGAATTGAAGTGGTGACCTTCCACTTTGCACATGCCCAACTGAGCCGCATTGGTCTGGGCTGTACAACATCTTCCTTCCTTCCTTCATTCATTCATTCATTCACTCATCTTAGTATATTTAAACCAAATGACAGGTTGGGTTGAGAAAAATTTATATTTATTGATGACTTTAGTCAGTTGGCCTAGATCGAATGTTATTAACATGCTTCCATGTTAGCATGGATAGAGGTAGCTACTGGTCCTTGTAGTCTTTTTTTTTTCTTTTAAAAAAATTACGTTTTATTGTTCATGCTATTACAGTTGTCCCCACTCTTTTCCCTTTTGCCCACTTCCACCCAGCCCCCCCTTTTCAGGCAATCCCTATACCATTGTCCGTGTCCATAGGTCATGCATATGTGTTCTTTGACTGAGGTCCTTGTAGTTTTATAATATTTGAATCTGCCGTAATTCTGTGGTTATTCAAAAGTCCCAGGTGTCAACATTTGAAGGGTTTTTACTTTTTTAGGGCAAATAAGTGATGAGAAGGAAGTACTACATTCAGTTCTTTTTCCTGTGTGTGAGAGTTGCTACATTCTTTTCTAAAATGGGCAAATTTATTGTAACACCTTTTTCTAGTTTGCTACAAACTAAGAAATTTTCATCCCAATTTTGGCTTAAGTCCAAGTTTGTGACTTTTTTCCTAATTTAAATATTGATAGGTGATTGATACAAGATAAATATCATTTTCTCTGTTATTTTAGAGGATTTGTGATTTTAAAAGTAATTTTCTGTGTTTAACTTAAGGATGACCAGATCATTAACTGGCTGTTAGAATTTCGTTCCTCTATCATGTACTTGACCAAAGACTTTGAGCAGCTTATCAATATTCTCCTGGTAAGTTCCCCATTTATTTTACCGACTGGTATGTGATTCAGTACTTAGAAAAGTATTTTTTGTATCAGTAAAATGTTTCTTTTGTCTTTCTCTTCCTCCTGCCTCTAGAGATTGCAGTGGTTGAATAGGAGTCAGACAGTGGTGGAGGAGTATTTGGCTTTTCTCGGTAATCTTGTATCAGCACAGACTGTCTTCCTTAGACCGTGTCTCAGCATGATTGCTTTTCACTTTGTACCTCGTAAGTGGTTCCTCTTGCTTTGATTTTCCGCCTTTTCGTTATCTTTATTAAAATACTACCTTTCCAATACACTTTGAGGTTGTGTCACCATTGAAGATTCCAGGATGCATGTTGGCAGCAGTTCTGGTACATGTCTGTTCCCTCTAATGACCTCTGTGGAAGTGTTCAGACTTGTTGTAGTGATTTTTATGGGTTGTAATTTGCTTTCATTGGTGAAGTCTTAGAACTCAGTTGTTTAAAAACTATAAAGTTATGTGACTTTTTTTCCCTACAGATTGTAAGCTTAATCATTGTACTGGTTTAGACAATGGAAAAATCACTTTTTTTATTGGTCAATGACAAAAGAATAATATATTTTGTTTTTCATTCCAAAGCCCGAGTGGTCATTAAGGAAGGTGACATAGATGTTTCAGATTCTGATGATGAAGATGATAGTAAGTATAAAGTGGATTAAAGCAAAAAAAAAAAAGCCTGCTTTGTCTTAGAGTATGCATGCTGAATGATAAAGTTTAATGGTAACCTTTGATGGAATTATTTATATATACAGAGGGTACTGTATATAGAGGGCATGTTAGGTAGGCATGTATAGAGGGCAAGGGTAATGAATTACCCTTCATGTTTACTTATATGATTAGTCCACTTGGTCCTCATTGATAGTTGGCTATGGAGAAAAATCTTGAAATTATTTCTCTGATAAATGATTCAGTTTTGGTTGCAGATGCCTTTAATTTCAAGTGCATAATTTTTCAATTTTCAGCATTATTTTGCTGGTCTTAGTCTCATTTTTTGTCTTGTAGATCTTCCAGCAAATTTTGACACATGTCACAGGGCCTTGCAAATAATAGCAAGATATGTCCCATCGTAAGTACACTTTTGTTACTTTTTTGAATCATGGTATTTAAGTCTCAGGAAAATTGCATTCAGTTGGTAGGAAATTACAAAATATTTATGGAAGCAAAACTCAAGTTGTGTGCTCCCTGTTTTCTTTTTTTATCCTATTGCTATAGTGTCACATTCTACAAAAAATAGCATTTTGACTTTTTATTCATTGTCTTTATTTTTTAAAACTTGGATGCAAATTTTCCACCAGGTTATGGATAGTGTTGGAATTTTGCGATATTAAGATATTTTCAGTGAGAAACCCCTGTGTGTTTGTGTCATGCCATTTGAATAAAAATTGTAATTCTAAGAAATTTTAAGGTATATAGGCTTATTTTGGAGGGGTGGACTTAAGTTTCCTCCCTGTTTATTTGCTAACTTTAAAAAAGTTCAAGTTGAGCCCTGGCTGGTGTGACTCAGTGGATTGAGTGCTGGCCTTATGAACCAAAGGGTTGCCAGTTAGATTCCAAAGTCAGGGCACATGCCTGGCTTGCATGCCAGGTCCCCAGTAGAGGGCGCATGAGAGGCAACCACACACAGGTTTCTCTCCCTCTCTTTCTCCCTACCTTCCCCTCTCTCTAAAAAGAAATTAAAAAAATCTAAAAAAAAAAGGCCAAGTTGATAAGTTATGTGTGCAGTAGAAAATGTTTACATTTTAAACCGATGTTCTTTTTTCATTTCGTAGAAAAAAGAATTCCCCTTTAAATTTCTGTTGATATCAAAGTGAATAGAAGCTTATTTTCCCTTAAGTTACAGATTTTCTCTGAAGCTATGCATTAATTTTCAGTTCTAATTGTTTGAGGTAGGAGTTACCATTTCCCTCCTATATCCATATTTGCTCTTAAAATGGAAATGTTCCCTTCCAAGAGAGTTCAGTTAACATGGGTGAGTTGATTTTCTTTTTTCCCCACTAGGACACCGTGGTTTCTTATGCCAATACTGGTAGAAAAATTTCCATTTGTTCGAAAATCTGAGAGAACATTGGTAAGAAATCTTTTCATGGGGAAAGTAGTGGAAAAATTGTGTTATAATTTAGTTTTGGATGCTGTTAGGTCTAAGAATTTGACCCAGATTCCTTTCTCATCAAGTGACTGAGGACCCCTGCTGCCACCTTCTTTGATTCCTGTGTGCAGGTCAAAGGCAGAATTTATATCAAGAATATCTGAATAGGCTTAATGATTATACAGATAAAAATTACTAGAAGGTAGTAGTTCATATATTATCAATTGTAAGTATGCCTTATTTGAACATGAAGGCAGAGCAGAGCCTTTTATAGATGAATTCTGTTTTAAGTTTTACTTACTCCTAAGTTTTAGATCATCTGCATTGTTTTCAATAAATAATAGTGGTTCCCTTCTAAGAAGATTAGTTTTTTCTAAATAAGGTATTACAAATGTTATAAGGAATTGATAAATTTTTGTTTGTGATTGTGTTCTTCAAGTGGAACATTACAAATCCCATGTCTCTTATGAACATAGATGCAAAAGTTCTCAACAAAATACTGGAAAGAGACAACTAAATCTAGCAACAGATAAAAAGAATTATGTACCATGACCAAGTAAAATGTATCCTAGGAGTACAAGGTTGACTTAATACCCTAAAATCAATTACTATAACCTACCAGGTCAATAGAATAAGTGACAAAAACTATGTGATCATCCCAGTAGATGCAGGAAAAGCATTTGACAAACAGCAAAACCCTTTTATGACAAAAAGCAGGACCTTTTTTAATCTGAGAAAGGACATCTATAAAAATCACACAGTTGCCCTGGCTGGTGTGGCTCAGTGGATTGAGTGCCAGCCTGTGAACTGAAAGGTTGCTGGTTCGACTCTGGCTCAGGGCACATGCCTGGGTTTGGGTCAGGTCCCCAGTAGGGGGCCATGTGAAGGGCAACCACACATTGAGGTTTCTCTCCCTCTCTTTCTCCCTTCTTTCCTTCTCTCTAAAAATAAATAAATAAAATCTTAAAAAAAAAATCTCACAGCTAACATCCTACCCAGTGGTGAAAGACTGAAAGCTTTCCCGTAAGATAAGGAACAAAACAAGGATGTCTTACTTCTCTGCTTTTGTTTAGTATTGTACTGAAGGTTCTAGCCGGAGCAGTTAGGCAAGAAAATGAAAAGACATGTGGACTGGAAAGGAAGAAGTAAAACTGTCTCTACTTGCAGGTGATAGAATCTCACGTGTAGAAAAATCCTAAGGAATTCACAACAACACTGTTAGAGCTAATCAATGAGTTCAGCATGGTCAAACCCAGTTGTTCTAGACAGTTTAATGGGGAAGAGAGTAGTCTTGTTAACAACTGGTTTGGGGACAAGTGGATATCTACATGCAAAGATGAGGTAGGACCCTCTCCTCAGACCATATACAAAAATGAACTTAAAATGGATCAAAGACCTAAATGAAAGCTAAAAAAAAAAAAAACTCATAGCAGAAAACATAGGTTAAAATTTTTGTGACTTTGAATTAGGCAGCATTTTACGGATATGACACGGAACAAACAATCAGAAAAAGTAGGTAAAATGGACTTGGATCAAAATTAAAAGGTCATGTTTCATAGGACACTTTAAAGAAAGTGAAAAGACAACCTAAATAATGGGAGAGGGTATTTGTAAATCACTTATGGGATAAAGGTTGTGTCTAGAATGTATAAAGAACTCTTAGCTCAATAATATAAAGGCAAATAACCCAATTTAAAATTGACAAAGAATCTGAATAGGTGTTTCTCCAAAAAAGGTGAGCAAATGAGCATATGAAAACTTTATTATGTAATTAGCCATCAGGGAAATGCAAGTCAAAACCACAATAACATACCACTTTGCACCTACTAGGATGGTTAATACTCAAAAAGGTAATAACAAGGGGTGAGGAAGATGGGGAGAAATCAGAACCCTTGTACATTGCTGACAGGAATGTAAAATGGGAAATGGTGCAGCTGCTTTGGGAAACAATCTTGACAGTTCCTAAGGAGAAATGAAAACATTTGTCGACACAACTTACGTGAAGCAGCATTATTTATCATAGACAAAGTATAGAAACAACCAGATGTTTTATTGGTTGATGAATGAACCAAATGTATGTCTATACAATGAAATATTTTTTCACAGTTAAAAGGAATGTCTTGCTTACTTGCTACAACATGAATGAACCTTGAAAACATGCTGAAAAGCCACATAATTTAAGTTGCACTTATATGAAATGTCTAGAATAGGCAAATTCATAGAGACAGAAAGACTAGTGGTTACTGAGGGCTGGACAGAGGTACTATACTAAAGGATAACAGAGTTTCTTTCTAGAGTGATGAAAATGCTCTAAAATTGGTTATAATGATGGTTGCACAGTACTGGATATACTATATACCTTTGATCTGTACACTTTAAATAGGTGAATTATATATGAAATATAGCTCAACAAACCTGTTTTAGTATTTTACTGGGGGTAATTTACACAGTGACATGCAACAGACTACCCTGCTATATGCAGGCAGAAAATGTATATATAAAAAGTATAGTTTCTATGTTACTGGATGGTCTGTTTTTTCTATTTAAGTAATTGTAACTAGAGATTATGAAATTGATTCTTTTCTTACATAACTGAAAGATTCTCTGTTGAAATGTTTTATCTTTTTCTGTTTTAGGAATGTTATGTTCATAACTTACTAAGGATTAGTGTGTATTTTCCAACTTTGCGGCATGAAATTCTAGAGCTTGTCATTGAAAAGTTACTCAAGCTGGATGTAAGTATTTAATAATTTTTCTCCTTGATTTTCCTTTATTAAATGTATTCATTGTAATCAACATATTTGAAATAGTAGTAGCAACGATAGAAGAGTATCCATGTTTCCACTTTTGTTTCAGTTCTTGTATACTTCTTGAAATTCACTGGTGTGCTGGGGATTATAGACAGTCCCATTTCTCATGGTTGGGGCGCATGGCATTAGACAGTCACACCAGTGTAAAAGTGTAGTCGTGGTAAATGCTCTGAGTGGAACACATGCATTGTTATGAGCTAGGAAACCTGATGTAATCAGAAGGAGTCAGGAAGGCATTTAAAGCAACCTGCAATAAAGTGCAGTGGGAATGAAAGAAAGTGGTGGATTCTCTTGACATTGTGGAAGAAAGGTGAGCTGGTCCTTGAGACAGGGTAGCAAGAGGAGAGAGAATAGGGGGTAAAGGAAAGGAATAGCTCCCTTTGGAATACTGTGTTGACATTAACAGTAGTAAGAAAAGTCAGGAGAAAGTTGGAAGGTGATGAGTTCCATTTTGGATGGATCGAGGTGTACAGGTGGGGAGCTAGATGGTGACTGCCCACTAAGCAGCTGTAGCTGCAGGTAGGGGACTGAGTACAAACACTAAGAATGATGTAATTTAGGACAGGAGAGAGGAAGTATGATAGGAAGTGGGAGGTAAACCAGAGAACATGGCTGTGTGGGGAAGATCTCGAATAAGGAGGGGTTTGGTTAGCCTGAAGCATTGCTGATATTTTTAGGGAGAATGAAAACAGAAGAAGTTCTTAGATTTAGTGATTGGGAGATAAGTCTGTTGTTTCGTCAGTGTGGAGGGGAACACTCCATTTTAGAGAGAGTGCATGGTTAGGAAGTGGGGTTAAGAGATACCTTGGCAAGGGTTTGTGGCATGAACAGAGGATAAGGCAGGGGTGAGAGGCATATGCTAGTGTTGGAGAGACTTGAGGTTTGTGGACTGAGGAGGTGAATTGATGGAGGAGAACACTGATACTGTAGGGGAGAAGGAGGCTGTAAGGAGACAGGTGTAGGAAGAGCTGGAGGGTGGGCAGACTGACACAGTGCTCACTGGGAGTTAACCTCTGCCCAACTGCATACATAATCTTGCTAAAGTTTTTCTCTGGTCAGTACTTACAGAAAATTATTCATTGAATATATTTTATTTAAATTATATTTTACTGATTATGCTCTTACAGTAGTCCCAATATTTCCCTCTTTGTCCCCCTCCAACTAGCACCTACAGTTCCTCAGGCAGTCACCACACCTTTGTTCATGTCCATGGGTCATGCATAGGTTCTTTGGCTACTCTATTTCCTATACTGTACTTACATCCCCATGGCTATTCTGTAACTACCTATTTGTACTTCTTAATCCCCTCACCTCTTCACTCATTCCCTCACAATCCCCTCCCATCTGGCAAACATCAAAACGCTCTCCATATCCATGATTCTGTACCACTTCTTATTTGCTTAGTTTATTTTTTAGATTCAGTTGATAAGTATTTTTTGCCATTTTATTGCTCGAAGTTTTGATCTTTTATTTAAATAAATCCCTTTAACGTTTCATTTAGTAAGGGCTTGGTGATGATGAACTCCTTTAGTTTATTCTTGTCTGGGAAGCTCTATATCTGCCCTTCAATTGTAAATGATAGCTTTGTTGGTTAGAGCAATCTTGGCTGCAGGTCCCTGCTTTTCATGACTTTGCATATTTCTTGCCAGTCGCTTCTAGCCTGCAAAGTTTCTTTTGAGAAATTAGCTGACAGTCTTATGGGTACTCCTCCATAGGTAACTACTTTTCCCTTGCTACTTTTATGATTCTATCTTTATCTTTAACCATTGGCATTTCAATTATGATGTGTCTTAGAGTGGGCCTCTTTGCTTCCATCTTGTTTGGGACTCCCTGTGCTTCCTAGACTTGCATGTCTATTTCCTTCATCACATTAGGGAAGTTGTCTTTCATTATTTTTTCAAATAGATTTCCAATTTCTTGTTCTTATTCTTCTGGCACCCCTATGATGCAAATGTTGGAGTGCTTGAAGTTGTCCCAGAGGCTCCTAACTGTGTCCTCATTTTCCTGGATTCCTTTTTCTTCTTGTCTTGATCGGTTGTTTTTTGCTTCCTTATGTTCCAAATCATTGATTTGATTCTCACCTTCATCCACTCTATTGTTGATTTCCTGTAAATTGTTTTTTATTTCAATTGGTGTTTCCTTTGTTTCTAATTGGATTTTTTTATGTTGTTGAGGTCCTCACTGAGTTCCTTGTATCCTTATAACCAATGTTTTGGACTCTGCATCTGATAGATTGCTTATTTACATTTTGTTTATTTTTCTGGAGTTTTCATTTGGGCCATGTTTGTTTGTCTCCTCATTTTGGCAGTCTCCCTGTATCTCTTTTCTATGTATTAGGTAGAGCTGCTTTGTCTCTGTGTCTTGGTAGCGTGGTCTAATGTAGTAGGTATCCTATAGGGTCCAGGGGCACAGCCTCCCCTATCATTCAAGTTGGGTACTTGAGGTGCACCCTTTGTGTGGGCTGAGTATACATACCCTCCTCTTGTAGTTGAGCCTTGATTGCTATCGGCAGGTCAGTGGGAGGGATTTACCCAGGCTAGTGACCTACAAGGACTGACTGATCACCTGACCACCAACCTCCTCCCCACCCCAACCCCCCATCCCTGTGGAGAATCCGCTGTGCTGGGGCAGGGTGGAGGTGCTGTGACATGGTCTATAGCTGTCCTCTGGGTGTACTGGCCTTGGCGGTTCCCAGATGGTACAGGCCAAGGTCATTACCCACCTGTGTTCTGCCTCGGGCCACCCTGCATGAGCTGAAAAGCTATCTGAGGTGGCTGCTACTTATGCTGGGCTTGGAGATTCCCAGGAAGCCAAGCTGTGAATCTAGGCTAGTTGCTGCTATTGCTGAGCCTAGGGCCACTGAGAAAGAGTTGGGCGGATTGAGGGCTATAGGATACTGAGATCATCTGTTGCTTGTTTGATAGGATTTAGGAAGTTGTGAAGCATGAGTCCAGATCAGCCATTCATATCTTGGGTGTGCCTGTAAGTTGGGAGTGATAGAGTCTCAGAGGATCTCCAGGGTGGGGTAAACAGTATAAGTCAGGTTGATGGAGTCTCAGATATGGCACCGCCTGCTGGCTCTGTGGCTATGTAGGGGGAGGGTTCAGAAAAGGAACAGTAGCATTTGCCTGCCTTTCTATTTGGGAGAAAGCTTCCCCCCAGCCCCTGCCTTGATGCCAGACACTTCATTACCTTCCTGGGTGCCACCGGTGCCTTTCAAGCTGGTACGCAGGTGCTGGAGCTCAAAAGAAGTGAGTGTGAGTAAGTCCGTGTGTGGGTTCTTAAGAGGAACTGCTTGGGACTCCTGTAGTTTCTTCCCCTAATTCAATCCCTGCTGGTTTTTGTAGTCAGAAGTTGTGGGGACTTACTTTCCTTGGAACACTGTGCTGGGGGTTCTGGTGTGGGGCAGGGATTCCTCACTCCCAAGATATCCCTCCTGAATGTTTTTCCACCACATGTGGACTTGGGACCAGTCCAATCCACGTCTCCACCCCTCCTACCTGTCTGGATGGATGTGGTTTCTTTAATTCCATAGTTGTCAGGTTTTCATTCAGCTCAGTTTCTGATGGTTCTGAGTGATGGTTGTTCTATATTTCAGTTGTGATTTTGATGTGGTTGTGTGAGCAGGCAAGCCATGTTTACCCAAGCTGCCGTCTTGACTGAAAGTCCTACTGTGGGACATTTCAGAGTACATTTAGAAAGAAGTTCATGTTTTATTTATTTTTTTAAAAATATTTAATTTACTATTTTTAGACAGAGGAAAAGGGAGGGAGAAAGGGAGAGAAACATCAATGTGTGGTTGCCTCTCAGCACGCCCGCTACTGGGAACCTGGCCTGTAACCCAGGCATGTGCCCTGACTAGGAATTGAACTGGTGACCCTTTGGTTCGTAGGCCAGCGCTCAGTTCACTGAGCCATACCTGCTAGAGCATGAAGTTCATGTTTAGATAGTAAAAAAGAGGCATGTAAAAAGATAGTAAAAAGTCAGTGGTATTTTAAATAAGATATTTGAAGATATGTAACAAAATAAACACTTTGTAATCCAAAGTTTACTTGTGTTTCATCATTTTTCTGCTCAGTAAATTGAGAATATGCTTCTTATACTACATGTATGTGAGTATTTGTATATAATAGGAATTGGAATAAATGTTGAGTTTGTTGAAGCTCTCCAAATTTAGACTATCACACTACAGTTAATAATGACTTCATGTAAGTAGTAAAAGGGACTTGATTTTTAATCTTGTAAATTCTTTCATGACTCAAACCAGTTTATAGGTTTGCACCTTAATTATGTAATGAGTTATGGTGCTAATTTGAACACCTTTAAAACAAGTATGTCAGGTGAATTTTTATTCTCCAAATGACATAGTGGTATTTTAAATGGTTTCTTTCTTTTTTCTTTGTTATAATGTAGGTGAGTGCATCCCGGCAGGATATTGAAGATGCTGAGGAAATAGCAGCTCAAACTGGTAGTGGAACAGACGCCACAGAAGGACTGTTTAATATGGTCAGTGTTTATTAGTGAAAGCAGGCATACCTGGTTCTTAAGTCCAGAGTGTCAGAAGAGACACCTAATTGCATCTAATCTTCTTCAATGCTTTGGTTTAAAATAGATTTTTCTTTCTTTCTTTTTTTTTTGAAAGTGATTTCTTAAATGAAGTAGTTTGCTTCCATGTTGCTTACTGCAACATGTTGCTTTGTTTCCAAGGTTTGAACTTAGGTTTGGGAAGCATGATTCACTTTTATTGTTCATTATGTTTGTTTTTGTAACCACATTCTTATTGGTGAGGGAGTGATAAATAGAAGAGCATATCAGCCTAATATCTGTATTTTATAAGTTGTAGACCTTAAAGCAGTACTTCTATACCTGGTACAATGTCTTAAGTTGGGTTCACTGGGAGGAGAGCTGAGACAGGGATTTGGGATTCTTTGGACAAGGGTGTGAGGGGGGCAGGAAAGGGCAGGGGCAGGACCTAAGCAGGAGTTCTGTATCTGTTAGGAAGCAGCTACAGTTTGATCGCACCAGGAGCTCTGAAGCATGATTGCACCACAGAGTTGATCCCAGCTGGAGAAGCTGGAGGTGGTCTTTGATGACCCTTGTCAGTTCTGAAGGGGTGTTGCTGAGAGGAATAGAAGGGCAGTTCTGGTTCCTGTTCTGCTAGAGGTAGTTCTCTGGAGAAGTGGGGGCAGCTGCGAGCTGTTCGCAGCCAAAACTCACAGCGGCTGGGGCATGAGTCCCTGTGCTGGGAAAGGAGGCCTGGCACCAACAGTGCCCACCACAGTGGGTGCCAGGAGCTGGGAAGACCCACAGTGTTTGCATGCTCATGCTCTGCGTGGGTCTTCTAGGTGAGAACCAGAGGCCAGGGCTCTGAACCTGTGCTTTTACTTCGAATTCCACGAGTGGTTCTGATTCGCTCCTCTGGTTGAGATCTCCGACCTGGGATAGGTTTTCTTTGTTTTGTCTTTTAAAAGAAATAATCACCACAGACAGTTTTCCCACTAAACTACTTTTCCTGAAATTTGTAATGTCAATGTTTACATTATCTTAAGGATGAAGATGAAGTTCCTGAACACGAAACAAAGGCTGACCCTGAAAGGCTCAGTCAGATGGTCCATCCTGTCGCGGAACGCCTGGACATCCTGCTGTCTTTACTTTTGTCCTACATTAAGGATATCTGCTATGTAGATGGTAATGATCTGTATTAGTCATAATAGCTACTGTTTATTGAACACCTGCTGTGCACCTGGTTCTGTGCTGGGTGTTTCTCATACATTATCTGGTGCTGATAGAAATCCTGTGAAAATCACTATTTCGAGTATGAGGAAGTGTAGAGAGATTAAGTTACTTGCCAGTATAACACAGCTTAAAAATGGTGTCACGGGGATTCAGGCTCAGTTACATATCTTCAAAGCCCTTGATCTTTTCACTGACTAGTGTGTTAAAGGATTGTGTTTGGCACTTGGTCAGTTTTAGGTGGAGATCAGATTAAACCGAAGTAGTCGAAGACATTTAGGAATGGCATAGCAGACACCGAATTGTGGTGCTCGGTGTGATGTACTGAGTGCAGAGGGTCTTGGTGCTGTGACAGTGCCAGGTGTTGGCACTGCAGTGGACAGATCGATAGGCTTCCTGCCCTCGTGGACTTTCAGCTGTGGAACTTGCAGTTTAGAGGCTTTGCCATGAAAACATAGAATTTTTTCTATTCACATTGCTTAGGTTTAAGAATGAAACTCAGCCACTCAGAATAAAACTTGAATTTGAGCATTGACTGTGTTAGTGTTTTAACTTTTTTTGCTGTTACACGGCTAGAGAAAATTTGGATATTAAAGTGAAGGATTAAAAAAATGGCATTTTAAATAGCCACATTCCTACTATTTAGAGAACCATTATGAGCATTTTGATAAATATTTTTTTCTTTTTTATTAGTATGTGTATATGGATGAGTATGGTTTTTAGTGGATTTGGGGGTCACACTATATGTGGTGTTTCATAATCTGCCCTTTTCTCATACCATTCACTGTTCTTTTAAAGTAGTTGCTGTTGATCATGTGGATTTAATGGTCTCTTTTACCCCTGCCCCTTTTTATGATAGTAAATAATAGTGTAATGAACATTCTTGTACATTATCTTCAGTTGTTTGGTTAGTAACTTCCTAGCAGTAGGATTACTCCATCAAAGGACTTCTGCCCACACGCACTGTAAAATCGCCCTCTAGAAGGGTTCACATTTATGGCATCAGAGCAGTGTGTGTGAGATGAGGGCCTACTTCCCTGCCAGAGCCAGATTATTATACTTGAAAAGGAAAATTTGTGCAAAATAAAAATGGTGTTTAGTTTTAGTCATAGCATAGTGGATGATGATGTATTTCTTAATGATATTACTGTTTTTTTTTTTAATTTGGTAAATGAAACTGGTAGCTTGAAAATAATGTATTTATAAAACTGAAATGCCATATTTTCCCTGTAGGTAAGATTGATATCAACAAAACAAAGGATTTATATCGCGATCTCATAATCATCTTTGATAAACTCTTGTTGCCCACTCATGCCTCCTGCCATGTACAGTTTTTCATGTTTTACCTCTGCAGCTTTAAGTTGGTGAGTATGTCATTAACATTATCATAGCTTGCTTTTTCTTGCCCCCAATTTTCC
Organism: Tonatia bakeri; assembly: GCA_004024845.1. Taxonomy (NCBI): domain Eukaryota; kingdom Metazoa; phylum Chordata; class Mammalia; order Chiroptera; family Phyllostomidae; genus Tonatia; species Tonatia bakeri. Next base: position 72,607 of record PVIA01004923.1, read on the forward strand.
CTTAAAAACTGGGGGATGGAGAGTTGGGAAGGGAGATCGTGAGGTGAATATCTTTTTCTTTTTAAAAAAATTTTTTAAAGATTCTTTTCTTTTTTAAGATTTTATTTTTAGAGAGGGAAGGGAGGGAGAAAGAGAAACATCAATGTGCAGTTGCTGGGGGCCGTGGCCTGCAACCCAGGCATGTGCCCTGACTGGGAATCAAACCTGCGATGCTTTTGTTCGCAGCCCGAGCTTAGTCCACTGAGCTACACCAGCCAGGGCAATATCTCTTTTTCTTGAGTTCACTTTACTAGTACCCCTAGGAAAGTACCTGCCGTGAATGTGTGGAAGAGAAGAGGGCATTGCTGCCTTTCTGATCAGCCAAGTGCTCTGAAAATGTCATTCTGCATCTTGTCCACTAGGTGGTGTGCTCTCATTTAATCAAGCCTTTATTAAAATCTCATAACGGGATATTTCATTTAATTTTTTTTTATTTTTTGAAAGATTTTATTTATTTTTTAGAGAGAGGGGAAGAGAGGGAGAAAGAAGGGGAGAGAAACATATATGAGTGAGAGAAACACCAATTGGTTACTTCTCTCACGCTCCAAACTGGGGACCCAGCCCACAAAACCTAGGCACATGCTCTGACAGAGCTAGTGACCCCTCAGTTTGAAGGCCACCACTCAGCCCACTGAGCCACACCAGCCACAACTTATTTTATTGATTTTAGAGAGGGGGGAGGGGAAAAGAGAGAGAGAGAAACATCAATTTTTGTTGCTCCACTTACGCATTCATTGGTTGATTCTTGTATGTACCCTGACCAGATACTGAACCCAGAACCTTGGTGTATCAGGATGATGCTCTAACCAACTAAGCTACCAGGCCAGGGGTCAAATTGATTATTTAACTGTTTACTTTTTCTATTCTCAGTTGATTCTCTCTAGCTCAAACCAACGTTTTTAGGCTTTGGCTTTCTATTTGGGGGAAAAATGATTGGAAGACTCTTCTCCTTTGTACTTATTTTGTAGCTTTCTAGAACAGTCAGGAGGGTATTGGTTATAGGTAAGAAGGTTAAAATCAGCCTGTGTCAACGGGTGTGTTAAAAGTTTTTGAAAAGAGCTATTTAGAAGAAGTTGGAGAATGCATCCTTTGTTAAAAAGAAGCATGATTAAGTGGCTGCACATACTGGTGAAGTTTGTTCATGATGTGCAAAGACTAGATGGTTACTTTGCACTGTGGAAGGTCCTGCAGAAGTGGTTCCCATGTGAGTGTGAATTTTCACTGATTTCCACTATTTGCTAAATGTCACAACCACTTGTAGAGTTTTTAAAATAGGCAATTGCAAAGCCCTGTCACGAACCTACTTAATCTGTAAGGTTGATTTTGATGCTAAGCTTGTTTTGGGATCCATTGGATTATTTAACGCTAGGGAGGAGCCTTTAAAAAAATTGTTAGCTTTTATATTTTGAAATTAAAATTCATAATAAATACAAAATCATCACATTACGTGCTTCATTTACTTAGAAAAAATTACATGGTAAAAAAATATAGCTGACATTCATAAATGAGAGTTTGTTTCTCTGACTGAAAGAAAGCTCGCATGGAATGTTTGTACTGAAAACCAGGACATATGACGCTGTGGATGGCTCTCCTACCTCCCTGAGTGAGGGAGGAGGCTTAGAGCCTGGCCTCTTGGATTGGAGGCTGTGCTGCTGCTTTCCCTGCTGGCCTTCAGTTTCCCCAGGCACCAAAGTGGGGAAGACTGTATGGTTTCCAAAATCTTGGGTGTTAATGGTCCTTTCATTTCAGAGAACAGTATGTAATTACATATATATATATATAGTATCATTTTCCTTTGATCATAAACTTCAGCAGAAAATAATATGATAACACATTTTACTACAAAGGGTCCTATGGATATTATTGTGACTCTTGTCAGCTTTAGAAATTTTCCATTTCCTAAGTTTCTGATTTGGTTCACTTGGAGGTTCCTGCCCTGTGGACATTGCAAAACTGGAAGTCCTCTTCCCGAAGCCATGGTCTGTGGCCCTGCCTTCATCGCCTAGGCCGTGCTGTGTCTCTGCTCAGGCCCACGCCGCCTTCTAATTACAGAGTGCCCAGCTGATTGTGATTGATTTATTTCTTCCTTACGTTTCACTATTAATCTTATAAGTTGTATTTTAACGTGTTCTGGTAGAGTTTCTTCCATCATGATAGTCTGAGTTTGGTCAACAGTTCAAGGTTTTGACTTAACAGCTCTTCTGACTGCACAGGGACAAACACAGACACAGGACACTTGCTGGGGGATGAGCTGCCTTGGAGCACTTCACAGTTCTAACGCCGTCTCCCTCTAGTGAGGATGCTTGCAGCCTGAAAACTGCCAACTTGGATTGCTCATGCTTTCAAGTGAAATATATCTCAATATTAAACATGAATTTTTACAACAAACATGCTTAGGACAAACATCATGGAAATATACACTGAGATTAAATAATCTAAAAACACAGCTAATTTATCTCCAAGTACCAGTTCTAAAATTAAGGTCTTCATGCCTTCGACCATGGACATGGCTCCCTAAATTCTATACACATTATTCCATCATCGTACATTACTCTATCATCACTTCTGTAGGTTGAGAAAAGCTAGAATGTATACTCTTAAATGAGAGCATGTCAATATTGTTGAAATTCATTACTTAATGTTTCTCCCCTAATTACTTGAAATTTCTAGCATAGCATTACTAAAACTTGGTGATTATGAGAGGAGTTAACTTACAGTCAGTTCCTCTCATAATTAAACCAGTACCATTTATTTATTCCTAGTTAAATTCATTTTCAACTATCTGATTCTGAATTTGAGGTAGCTTCATAGTAGTTCTGTTGCTATGACGGTGGCACGTTTCAAAAGTACAAACTGGAGCCCTGGCTGGTGTGGCTCAGTGGCTTGAGTGCTGGCCTGTGAACCAAGGGGTTGCTGGTTTGATTCCCAATTAGGACACATGTCTGGGTTGTCGGCCAGGTGCCCAATAGGGGGTGTGCGAGAGGCAACTACACATTGATGTTTCTCTCCCTCCTCTGTCCAAAAATAAATAAAATCTTTAAAAAAATTACAAACTAGAGTATCAGATTAGATTTAAATGATGGGAAAATACAGTATCACTTATACCATTTCCCTCACTTCACATACAAACTAAAAAATCATGTAGTTCTTTAGTGATAAAAATACAGTTCTTTTGTGAGCATAGACACAGTACATGGGATCTGTTTCTTTGCATGAAAAATCAGAGTCAAAGGAAAAGGACTCGAATTCTCTTGCTGCATTTCAGTTAACCTGAGGAAGAATATGCGTAACCTCAAGCTTGTGACTGTACAGTTTCCGCATAGCACACAGTGATTAGATGAACTGGGACCCATCCTTTGCATTTCACCAGGAATGGTGAGCAGGTGCTGTAGAATACACATGTAGGAAGTCTGCCTCAAACTGGTGTTTTTTCACATGTTATCTGGTTCTGTACCTTGGCAGTCCCGAATAATGGAAAGTTTGAGTTTTCCAGTGAGACTTTGATAATAATCCCCTCTGAAAAGACTTGTTCATTTTCTCAGGTCACCAGGTCCATCTGTTTCAAAAAGTACTCCTTCACCACCATGACTTAGAAACACACAAATAAAACTGCTCCTTTTGCTATAATCTTCTTTAGAAATATTGCATATCAATTCCACACTTTCTTCGCCTGTAAGATCATTTTTGTTCCTGACTTCATGTTTCAAGTTCATGAATGTTTTTCCCTGATGTTTACTGCATCTACATCTGTACCAGACCAAGATGCCATTTCAGTATTTTTATGAAACTTCTTATTATACATAAACCTACTTCAGGATAATACATTTTGTAACTATTGTCCAAGGATATTCCAGAGTCCGCCGATTTGCTACCATATAAGAGCTTTGTTTCTGAATTTTTAATGGACTTTGAATCCACTGAGTTCTCAGTGTTCTGCATAGGTACTTTTATTAATGCACAGCAGCCACCCCCCCGCCCCACTCTGTGCCAGCCCTGCCTTTTTAATGTTATCTCAAGGTATTTTAAAAATAAGAACCATGGTAACAGTATTGATTACTCATCTAGTAATATAACTAAGATACTAGAATGTTCCCACATCGGTGAGGTAAAATCCTAGGATTCTGATAGCTAAAACATCTTAAGAATTAAAAAAGATCAGTCTAGCCCTGACTGGTGTGGCTCAGTTGGTTAGGAGTTGTCCCGCAAAGCAAAAAGGTCGTCTGTTCGCTACTAGTCGGGGCATGTGCCAAGGTTACAGGTTTAGTCCCTGGTAGGGGTGCATATAAGAGGCAGCTGATTGGTATTTCTCTTCTTCTCTCCCCCTGCCCCCCTTCTTTAAAAAGTGAAATCTATTTGGGGAAAAAAAGATCAGACTAACACCTTCATTTGTTACAGGGATTTGCAGAAGCATTTTTGGAACATCTCTGGAAAAAATTGCAGGATCCAAATAACCCTGCCATCATCAGGCAAGCTGCTGGAAATTATATTGGAAGCCTTTTGGCAAGAGCTAAATATATTCCTCTTATGTAAGTAACCTAATTTTCCAAGTGTTTTTTTTTTTATCATGCTTTAAAAGATTACGGCATTGTCTTAAGTCAGAGAATCTGCCTTACGTTTTTGGTCTGTCTTTAAAGTGAAAATGTCTTTCCCCACTCTCTGCAAAATGTTTATATTTCCAAGAGGCAATTTCCCAATAAAATGTCTCCTTTGTTAGATATAAAACTTCATATGCAAAGCTTTTGTCATCTGTCAGTGTGGTTGCACTTGAACAAGAAGATCCACTTTTCTCCATGGGTAGTGTGCAGTGTATGTTGTTTTGATTCTTTTTATAGGTTTGTCAAATTTTTCATTTGTGTTCTGAATTATATCTGTCAAAGCTAAAGAAAAAATCCTTCTAAAGGTAGTAGAAAGATCTATGTAGGAGGCCAGTTTTGGGCCTATTTCCAGTGATCCATGGAAATAACTTCGGGCCAGGATGCTGTTAAAGACCCTCCTTCAACAACTAAAAGCCATCTGGCCATTCTGTTCTAAATTGTTGACACAGGACTTCATCAGAGTCCCATAGGGAATAGTGAAATCAACCAGACTCTTTTTCCTTATAAGCTATTGGTAAACATACTCCAGTCTTTGGCCAAATCCCTCTAAGATGGCTGGGGGCCCTTTGGACAAGCATTTCTGAGTTGATAAGGAGAAACTGTTCTCTGTCCCTTGGGACTCCAGGTGTTACTGCCTGTTTTTTCTAGTAGGTTTGTGTGCTCTGCCTGGTGATTGGAAGGCCATCTTAATCACCCACCCACCCATCCTACTTCTTTGTTTCTCCTTTATGCCCATGGGTAATATATAAAGAATCCTGTGGACTGACTTTTCCTAGTTTGTAATGAGAGGCAATTGTGTTTTTTAAGTCACTATAGTTTTGTTTTGTTTTTTTAATGAAGCCAATGGAGTTGACTTGACGTTTTCTTTCCTCTAGTACTGTAAAATCATGCCTAGATCTTTTGGTTAATTGGCTGCACATATACCTTAATGACCAGGATTCGGGAACAAAGGCATTTTGTGATGTTGCTCTTCACGGACCATTTTACTCAGCCTGTCAAGCTGTGTTCTATACTTTTGTTTTTAGACACAAGCAGCTTTTAAGTGGAAACCTGAAGGAAGGTCAGTGTTGTGGGATTGATGAATGTGAACTGGATTTTCCTTGTGTGCTAGTCACCCTTTAGAATGGAGATTTGTTTTTGAGAATGTGATGAAAATATTGGAGTCACAAAACTGCACATGCACCCAAACTTTTATAAATAATTTCAAGCATCTTATAGGCCCCCAAACCCCTGAGGCCTCCTTGTACTAGTTGATGGATTTGAGGTTGAGAACCTCCACTTCAGAGGGTGGCATCTAGAGTAATTGTAAGATGTGAAGATGCTCTTCTTTAAGGGGGAGGCCGAGCACTTGGACTGTGCCAGCGCCCTGCTCAGAGCTTCCCACGCACCCCTCTTTGTCCTTGTAATGAACAAGGGCAGTGAAGGGCAGGTATCATTTCCACTTCAGAGAGGGAGAGAGGGGAAGTAATTTACTGGCAGGATTAGAAATTGAAACCAGGTGAGGATGGTTGTAAAACTGTGGCCATAATAAAACTGTGGCCATAACGATTATGCACCTATATCTAAAGACTTGAGTAAACACCGCTTTTCAGTTTTGCTGATTTCTAAGGGTTTATAATTAAAATCTATCAGATGAAGCCTGTTTATTGGGTTAGTGTCTTTTAGTTGAAGACAGTCCATAGTAGGGATGTAAGTTACATTAATTTAAATTTTTTTTACTCATGAATAATGCAAATGGTTTAATAGGCTGTTTCCTCTAAACCAGAGTTTCTTCACCTCTGTACTACTGACATTTGGGCTGGATAATTGTTATGGTGGCTGCCTTTGCCTTGCAGGATGGTTAGCAGCCCCTCTTACCCTCTACCACCCCTCCTGTCACCCTCTTCATGACAGCCAAAACTGTCCCTAGGGACACTGACCGATGTCCATCCTTTTGGGGGCACAATTGCCTTGAGTTGAGAACCACAGCTCTAAACTGAAACTTGTATGTGCCGCATTATACCAATATATATTTACTTACATCCTGTACACCTCTGAAAAGATAGAGTTAAAAATTAGTTGTATGTATTAATTCTCAGACAGTGAAATTTGTAATTTTTCTTTCTACATCCATAGTTTTTTCATTTAAAAAATGTGGAATACAAACAACCAATGTACATTTAAAAACGTGCTCAACTTGGGGGTGGAGGGATAGAGCAAATAAAAAGAGAAAAACTCATGGACAAGGACAACAGTGTGGTAATAGTTGGGGGGGTGTGGAGGAGGGGAAAGCGGGGATTAGTGGTGATGGACTGAGACTTGATGTGGGGTGGTGAGCACACAGTACAGTGTACAGATGATGTGTTACAGGATTGTGCACTTGAAACCTGTACAGTTTTGTTAACCACTCTTACCCCAATAAAAAAAGAGGAAAAAAACCCAAAATAATATATATATTAACTTTACTGTTATTTAAGACATACAAATCTTGTTTTTTTTCCCCCTGTCATTGGTTGCTTGTCGGATTGACATATATGTATATGGTATGTGGAATTCGGAAAGGAGAATTTCCACACTATACAGTCATTATCTCCAGGTTGGAGGTAACCACTGTGTTGCCAGAAATTTTTAATGATTTCATGATTGTTAGTTGAAATCAAATCACATGGCCTTTATATTGATTTTTAGAGAGAGAGAGGGAGAGAAACATTGGTTTGTTATTTCACTCATTTATGCATTCATTGCCTGATTCTTGTTTGTGCCCTGACTAGGGATTGAACCTGCAACCTTGGCATACTGGGACAATCCTCTAACCAACTGAGCCACCCAGCCAGGGCCAAGTCACTTGGTCTTTAAACTTAGCATACGATGTGCTCTAACAGACATATGAATTTCAGATTGTCAAACAATCTTACAGCCTATTAGGAATCTTTGTTTAGTTCCTGGTTCTTTAAAAGAATCAAATTTTCTTTACAAAAGTTGTCTTAGTCATAAATGAATGTAGCCTTGTGATATTCTTCTAGGCTCCACATTGCGTGACTATCTACATGGACCTTATTTAAAGCAATTCTACAACTAACTTTTATTTTATTTTATTTTTTTATTATTTTATTGTTCAAGTACAGTTTTCTGCCTTTTATCTACAACTAACTTTTAAAGTTATTTTTTTAATCCATGAAAATAAAATATGTGCTTCTTAAAGACTTATCTTTTTGCTTTTTAAAAAAATCCTTTGTTGTTTTTTTTCCCAAAGGTTTGAGGTACCTTCAGAGTCTAAATTTTGAACGTATAGTGATGAGTCAACTAAATCCTCTGAAGATTTGCCTACCCTCAGTAGTTAACTTTTTTGCTGCAATTACAAGGTAAGTTATTTGTACTTTGTTGGTGGAAGTTCTTTAAAAGTAAATTTATGTTGCTGTTGGTATTATAAAATTCCGTTATATTTCTGTGAAACTACTTAATAAAATTAGTTAATAACATACATTTAAAAACCAGTAACCCAACACTTGCAGGAAATACTGGAATGCGGCTATTTTTTATACTTTGGTGGCATTTGACATCGCTAATTTTTATCCACAGAGGATAGTTCAACAGGAGCCTAGACACTTTCAAATAAGTAAGGCAGCTAGTAATCTGAGAGGTAAACCAAAGATGTTTATTAGAATGACTCCTATTATAGTAATAAAAAGACTGGACGTGAAGTAAATCTGCAACAATAGGGGATTGGTTTAGTGAGGAACTGTATTCTCTCAGGCCTTGTAACTACAGCTAATGCCTAGTTACTGTGTGCCTGGCTCAAGTCTATGTACTTTATGTAGAACTCACTGAAACTTCACACAATCCTGTGACTGAATTATTACCCGTTTATAAATAGGAAGATGGAGGCACAGAGAGATTAAATGACTTCTGTGAGGTCATACCTGGACTGGGGCAGAGCTGAGGTTTGAATGTAGGCACTGGCTGCAGAGCATTTACTGAATTATTCTGCTTCACATACACAGCGAATTAGAGACCTTGGGCGTTTAATCAGCATATTCAGGCCAGGCTCATAGCTTAAAATTTTCAACAGACGAGATCTAAGATAAAAATAATTCATCCCTTAGTCCCTTTTAGACAGCTTTCTGCTCTCATTCTGCAGTCTTATTTTTCTTTGCTGGGCATCTACTTCATGGTTTTCTTTCTCCTGATATCTCAAAAGTGGTAAAGAATTAAAAAAAATAAAGGGATGAACAAGGACTATTGTTTAGTGGTGACATGTTGCAGCACATTGTGGGAAGACAGGCAGTCTAAGAACGGGTGAGCAAGTAGAGGCAGTGACCCCCCGAGGATATTCTTGGGGTGGGAGTAGGGGGCCGCAGTTGATGAACAGACTGGTGGAGAGGCTGTAGATTTTGGGTTGGAGTTAGCAATGGAGGTTAAGAGTGAGGTATAACATTTTGTATTGAGTTTATAATTCTGTAGCTGCTGCTCTTAATGGTTTTGAGATTCATTATCAATTCATACATCTGTACTTTGATTTTAACTGCTGTGTAATGCTCTATTAATTTTTAATTTATTTTTTTTCTATTTTTTAAATTGATTCCTTGTTGGGATTTAAGTCGTTAGTTTTTCAGTATTGGGAACAGCAGCCTTGGGGCGTGGATCTATGTGTGTCTTGGGGCAAAGGTGCACACTTCCTGTACACTCAGAGTACAGCTGCTGCATGTGGGGGGAGCACATTGTGAACTTGGCCAGATCCTGCAGACTGTGCTCCAGCATGGTTTTGCCAGTTTACCCTCCCACAAGAAGTACAGAGTGAAATACAATCCTTGGCTACTGGAACAGAAATAAACATTAAGTTACTTAAAATTCCAATAGCGACAAAAAGATACACCTGAATGAATACTGTGGGAGGGAGGGTAGGAAGTAGAGAGTAGCAGAAATGAACTAAAATCCTTGTCTCACAGAAGCCGTTAGTTAATGATTCAAGTGGCCAAGGCATGTGGAGGCAACCATCAGAAGAACTGGCAGTAGTGGTCCTGTTGTTTTTATCTAGAGCTCGTCAGTATATGTAACTTCTTACTCGCGGTGGCTATTTCTTTTCTTTACCATTTTCTGAGACTGTGACTCCGTCATCCCTCGTCCCTCTCTCAGTACCATCCTAATTTTTGAACAGCCAAGTCTCTCTGTCATCAACCATGGTCTCCTCTCAAGAAACCATGAATCCCATTTTCACCAACCCCCTAATTCTATTATAAACAATAAAAATAAATGAGTAAAGACATGTTATTTTTGTAAACTAGGATAGTTTTACCTTGAACGCATGTAATTCTTAATGAGTTGTGCATATTAATAATCTTAGCCCACTCTCATTTTCTTAAAGTGATAGTCACATTTTTTTCCTCCTTGACAAACTCATAAATAGTAGACCCAGAGAACTATACCCTAAATGCATTACTTTCTGCTTTATGTTTGTTTTTCTTGCCCTTGTTATGTTTGACAATATGTGTGATCAGTGTAGTTGTCACCCATGTACAGGCATGTTCATGGAGAGTAATGCCTGTATGCTCATGCCTCTGTTGGTTCTGTTGCTCCACAGTAAATACCAGCTAGTCTTCTGTTATACTATCATTGAGAGAAATAATCGCCAGATGCTACCAATTATTAGAAATACAGCTGGAGGGGACTCAGTGCAAACCTGCACTAACCCACTGGACACCTTCTTTCCCTTTGATCCTTGTGTGCTTAAGAGGTAGGTACTCTTAGACAGTCAGCTGCCGGTGAGTTTAAATGCACTGTGTATTTGCTTTTCCCAAGATTCAGATATAGAGTTTCTCTGTCATAAGTGGCCAGCTGTTCCTAGCTGATCATAAAGTCATGGCCGCCTGCATGTCTTCCACATCTTTCACAGGCCCAGAGTAGAAATGCCTGTGAGAGGCTGTGAAATGATATGGATGCTCTAGGGCTTGCAGATCTTAGCCCCATTAGGAACCCAGGTTGATGCCAAGAGTTTTTTGTTTTTCTGTAAATCTGTTGATTTAAACCTCTAAGGTGCCCGGATAAGGAGGATGCTGTTTTTTCTTCTAGATACCACATCCCATACTGCCACACAGGAGAAACAAAAGCCAGGAGGTTTATTTTGATGGATAATTCTGAAAAACCACCAAACCAGTATTCAGTTTGCATTTGTACAAGAAAGCAGAATTTTTATTTTATTAGTTTCAAACTAGCAACACAACAATTTGGGATTACGTGGTTCTTCCAAGTCTTGATTGACAGAAACCAGATTGGTCTTTTTCCAAACCTTATTTTTAGTAAATTGCTATGGGACTATAAGAAAGAAAGTTCCATAATATAATTTTTGTTTTCACTTGGACACATCATAACTCATTGTCAAGCTATACAAAGTGAAGAAATAATTACACTTGAAAATGAAAAGATGAGAAATAGTAGGTATAATACTCCATCCATATGAGTGGATGAACTCTTAAAAAGAAGGAACCACATTAGTTACATACTTAGGTATGAGGAGGGACCCCAAAAAGCCCAGGGACTTATTTATAAAAAATTAGGTGTTTATTTTTACATGTGTAAACTTCAATCACCTTTAAGTGCTCTCCATTTGAGACCCCTATTGAGACTTTTTTCCACTGCTCAAAACAGTTTTTGAACTCGTGGATTTTGGCCTTTTAGTGTTTCTGCCATTTTTTGTTTCATCTCTTCCACATCATCAAAACATTTCCCTTCAAGGAATTTTTTCATCAGGGAAACAAAACAAAAAAAAGTTGCTTGGGGCAGGATTATGTGAATAGGGAGGGCGGGGCATGGGGGTCATGCCATTTTTGGTCAAAAACTGCTTAACACTCAGTGTGTGGTATGGGCAGATGTGTTAGCAATTTGCCCATCACGAAATGGGCAAATGCATTGAGAGTCTTCAAAAAAAATTTCACTGAGGCCGAATGCAGCCTCTCACAACAATGCCAGCTAGTACATGCATACAGATGGGTTCCTATAACATTCACCTAGCCGGAGAAGCCAGTACTACAAGGGGCTCGCCCTCCAGAAGATAATTTCTGTTTTTTTTTGGTCTCCCCTTATATAGTACTTTTTGGCACTTATTATTTGAGCCATTGTTTCCACTTTGAGTACTAGGTCTTATGAAAGCTGAGCTAAGTATGTTTTGACCTTCATTGTAGTGTTGAACTTGATTTTGAAATACGATCTTTGTTGACAGGTCAAAGAAATTTATTGATCCAATTTATCAGATATGGGAAGACATGAGTGCAGAAGAGCTTCAGGAGTTTAAGAAACCCATTAAAAAGGTAAATTTGTGATTCAGTACATTTTTTGGGAATCTCTGTGTGGTTATAGATCATAGTCAAATAGGAAATAGGAATGTTACACTTAAAAATAGAACATTTTAGCCCTGGCTGGTGTGGGTCAGTGGATTGAGTTCTGGCCTGTGAACCAAAATGTCGCTGGTTCAATTCCCAGTCAGGGCACATGCCTAGATTGCAAGCCAGGTCCCTAGTTGGGGGTGTGCGAGAGTCAACCAGTGGATGTATCTCTTGTACATCGATGTTTCTCTCCCTGTCTTCCCCTCTCTAGAAATAAATAAGTGAAATCTTTAAAAAATAGGACTTTATTTATTCTGTCTTTACAAAATTCCAAGTTCAAGGTATGTTCTTATGAAAAGAGTCTTTGGTGTTTTTTGATGAATTATTTAAACCAGACACTTCATACATTGACTTTGGGAAGTGAAGGTTAATTAAAAATCAGCTGGACAAATTTAGGTCTTTACTACTTGATCATTACTACCAGGTAAATGGCAGATTTCCTGTGTTGGCATTATAAGTAACACTGTAATTTTATAGAGGTAACACTGATTTTGTAGCTTCATGAACAGGTGGTGAAGATACAGGTCCGCAGCATGACTTCCAGTGCATATCTGGTGGAGGGGAGGCAGTTACTGCCAAAGGAGAAAATTAGAATTCAGTAATAAGTAATGTCGCTGTTCATTACTTTGTGTCACATTTCTTTCCACATTAAAAGTCATCTTTATGTGCCTGTCTCCTTTTTCATAAGTAATCATTGAAAAGCTCATTTTATTTTTCTTTATATTTTGTGTTTTGAGGCTGCCATTCATTCACTTAATTCACATTGTATTAGATGTTAATACAAGGATTATAGTAGTGAGCAAGAATGACATATGTTGCCTTCCCTCACTGAGCTTAAAATCTTTTTTTAAAAATCAGACTTTATTTTTATTTTTTTTTAAGATTTTATTTATTTTTAGACAGAGAAGGGAGACAGAAAGAGAAGAGAAACATCAATGCGAGGTTGCCTCTCGCATGCCCCCTGTCCCCCCCACTGGGGACCTGGCCTGCAACCCAAGCACGTGCTCTGACTGGGAATCGAACAGGTGACCCTTTGTTTCATAGGCTGGTACTCTGTCCACTGAGCCACACCAGCCAGAGCTAAAAAATAAATCAGACTTTAAACAAATAGTGACAGTATGGGATGAGCAATTTAGTGTGCATCAGAGGAGGCTTTTGAAACTTGAGTATTTTCTTTACTTTCCCAGAAATAGCACATTCCTAAGGAAAGGAATTCTTGGAAGCTTTTCAAATGACCACTTGTAACCTTATTGATGATCTATGTTCTTCTGACAGGAGGTGGTGGAAGATGAAGATGATGACTTTTTGAAAGGTGAAGTTGGGATCACACCAAGCTCCTTTGACACACATTTCCGAAGTCCTTCAAGTAGTGTGGGCTCTCCGCCAGTGCTAGATTTGCCAGACCATTTGCCTCTGGTGGCAAGGATCTGTGATTGAGACAAACAGTCCTCCCCACCCTGCCCTTCAGTACCAGGGTGCACACTGAGCTTCACATCAAACAAGAGGGAGGAGCTGCCTCAGGCAGCTTACTTTCATGTTAGACTTACTCTAGTGTCTGAATAGGCATGTGTTTCTTTTTGCTTCCATACAGACAAAAGGAAAAGACTGAATATCATGTGCAATATTTTACGGTAGAGTTGATGATAAACATTGAAGGCTTAGGTTGTTTAATGTATACATTATTTATGTGTTACAGCTTTTTGATGTAATTATTGTGAAATTTCTAATATCGGCAACAGCCTGTTTTTACAGATTGGTTCTTTATTTTAACAGAGGTTTTGGTCACAGCCACAAGTATGGGACTTTGGTGATGAGTGAAAATCTTCTAGGACACTATTGAAGTATTACAAGGAGTTTATTTTGGGTACATTGTTTACCCTGTGCTGTAACTGTATTTGTGTGCTGGGATTTAGTGGGGTGCAGAGAAGACAGGAGAAAAGTGGGAGATGGGCAGAGCTAGTCCCAGGCGCTGAAAGTTGGAGCTCTCCAGGGATGTCAGAGACTATGAAGGGCCTGGAGGGAAGAGAGAGAGAGGATTTAGGGAAACAGATCATATGCTGGTGAGTGTAAAAATGGATTTAAAAGAAAAATGGAGTTCAGGTAAAAGTAATTTCCATTGACTGAAACTGGGGTTGGACTTTTATAAAACACAAGCACAGATCATTTTACCCTGAAACTTCCAAGAATGCTGTTAGAACTGAAACTACTTGTGTGTAGTGAAATATTAACTTTTTTTTTTTAAATTTTACCAGAATCAGTAGACCAGTTCTCATCTTGAAAATTTCTTTGGGAGGGTGGGGTACATTTTAGGTTATTTGGTGGAATGGTTTTGCTAGCAACAAAAGCCAAGGTTACAGTTGCATTCTTTGTCCACTGGCTACTTGTATCATGGATTCAGCTCAGTGAAACCCTCTGTCCAGGTTCTTTTTGTATTTTTATAACTAAACACAGAGGTGTCTAAACCTTGCTTTATAACAAATTTGTGCAGGCATTGCTAGAGTAATTTTGAAGTTCATGCATATTTTAGCTTCATTTATTTGTATACTTTTTTGTTACTTGTGAGAATGGACATCTTTAAACATATTTATTTTCTGCCCCTTTTCCTATATTTTATTTAAGGGTAAGTAATATTTTCTTGATGAGAAATATTTTGTAATGAAATACTTTCCTAGGGCTTTGTATGCTCTTGTATAATTGTATTGAAGGCAATAGAGTTTGAATTTCAGTCTGTAAATAAGTTTTTGGAAAATACGACTTTTTATTGCTTTAAAAAGTTTTGAATATTGGTGATTTTCTTTTGGTGGCTTTGTGGAAAGTCATTTGAGGACATTTAGGTTCTCTGTTTTTTAACTGCTGACAAAGTGGGATTTTTCTATACTGGATAAAATGAGTAAATGAAATGTGTCCATAGAAATGAATGGTAAGTGGGGTCTTTGTGGGTTGGGAAGTAACTTTAATGTAGAGGGACATGTTTATAAATAAATCTGTTTAATTTCAAGGGAGCTTGAGAAAAAAAACCCATTGTGACAATAAAACAATGACATGGTTAATCTGGAACTGTTGTTAGGCTAATAAAGGAAGAGGTTTCACACGTAAATATTGTTTTGATTGATTTTTTTCTTTCTCTGCTGATCTATGTATTAAAACAATGGAAAACTGCAACTGAGATTTTACAATTAAAAAGGTAAAAATACTGCCATTGTGATTTAGTGTGATTTGGAATGCTCAAAAATAAATTGGGTTTTGGTGATGAGACTGACTTCCAGGTGCATTTGAAGTGTCAGTGACTCCCTTTGATGACAACCAGCTGAGTGAGGCTTGAACTGGTCCAAGGAAGACAGACACTTCAAAAACTTCACATGCTGGCCCTGGCTGGCGTAGCTCAGTGGATTGAGTGTGGGCTGCGAACCAAAGCATCGCAGGTTCGATTCCCAGTCAGGGCACATGCCTGGGTTGCAGGCCACAGCCCCCAGCAACCGCACATTGATGTTTCTCTCTCTCTCTCTCTTTCTCCCTCCCTTCCCTCTCTAAAAATAAATAAAGAAAATCTTTAAAAAATAAAAAAATTTAAAAAAAGATTAAAAAAACAATAAAAAACTTCACATGCTTTGAAGGAACATCTTGGGGGAAAAATAATTGTGAAGTTTCTTCATATGAAAATAAGGGATTTTCTCTTTCTCTTATTGAAAAGCAGACTTCCAATTGGTGAAGGAGAACCAGAGTCCATCCCATTGTGTGTCCATTATGGTTGGGTCTTCCTTAATAAGTAGCTTCTCTCTCTAACCAGGAAGTGACTTACCCTCTTCAAAGTTCTTAATTTTGTTGAGCTGCAAAGTGAAAATAATGTAACTACTGTAAGTTGTGAAGATTCCGTGGAAATGCATATAAAGTCAGTTAATAACTGGCTACCTTGTGAGGAAACCTAAAACAGGAAGCACTTCCACAGAAAAATCTTTTCAAGACAAAGATAACTTTCATTTCACCCATGTTACTTGTTTCCAACTTAAGAGAACTAAACTGAAGGGGAGGGTCCAGAGTGCTCCCCCTGCCAGGCACTGCCAACTCTGGTGGTTCTTAACTCTTGTTCTAGGAAGTATTCCTAAAAAAACTTGAGAAAGTGGAATATAGATGATTACATTTGAATAGTTTTTTTTTTCTGCATGAGATGGCTCCTATTTCACCTCACCACCTTTTCTTTTAAATTGCTTTCTTTTAATATATTGTGGAGTTGGATCTACTTGAGTGATTATTTCCATGTTTTAGAATAGAGAACCCCAGCCTATTACGAGGGTGCTGAGTAGGGACTGTTATGTTATCTTGCTGATCTTTACTCCCACCTATGAGTGCCAACTGGATGCCAAGTTCCAGGTGTGATGGATGATTCTAAATGTGGAGCTAGCAAAGTTCAGGCTCTTACTTTCCCAGTTTAAGACTGATGTGGCCCTGGCTGGGGTAGCTCAGGCGATTGGACCTGCAAATCAAAAGGTCGCTGGTTAGATTCACAGTTAGGGCACATGCCTGGGTTGAAGGCCAGGTCCTTGAGGACGCACGAGATGCAACTGATGGATGTTTCCCTCTCCTCCCTCTCCCCCCATCTAAAAGTATATAAATAAAATAATAAAAGTGTTGTGCGTTTATTCCTGAATACAATCCTGTGGTGCGCCAGTTTCCCAGCTCGGACTTGCTCAAGGTTACAATGAGATGCGGTAGAGCTGTGCTGTGAACAGACAGTGAGTCCCCACACCCCGCAGTGAAGCCAGGTTACCAGATTTGGGAACTAAGCTATGGCTCTGAGTCAAGGGTCTCGAGTTAAGCGCCACTACCCTACCTTCACTTCCACACTTTCAGGACCACATTTCCCAGCGCCCCTTGCGGAGGAGGCTGGCCACAGCCCTCCCTCGAGTTTAGACTACACTTCCCATCGGGCCTTGCGGCCCCGCCCTAGGTTTCCTCAACCTAGGGGCTGTGCCCTCTCCTCTGACTCCACTTCCCGTCGGCGCTAGCGGCGGGGCGGTGCGGGGCGTGGCGGGTGGCCCGGGGGCAGGGCCGGCGGGCAACCGGCGGCTGGGGAGGCCACCGCCTCCCAGGGCCTGCCGGAGTGGCCGCCTCCGCGATGCCGCTGCTGGTTGAGGGGCGGCGAGTACGGCTGCCGCAGTCTGCCGGGGACCTCGTCCGAGCCCACCCGCTTCTAGAGGTGAGCAGGGCCCGGGCGGGGGGCTTCGAAGCGGCGCGAGCGTTCCACACCCCGGCATGACCACCCGCTCCTCCCCGAAACGGACTTCAAACTTGGCGCAGCTGAGGTGCTGGCGGCACATCCGGAGTCCCGGCCGCTGGCAGTCAACTTTGTGCCTTCGCTGGAGGCATCTGTGGAGCTTTTACCTTCTTTGGACCTTAGAGGGCATCTGCTGAGGCTCCTTTTTTCTAGAAGAAGGGCGGGGCCCAGAGAGGTTAGGTGACCAGCCCAGTGTCGCACAGCACCGCGGCTTGAGGGCACCCCGGGACCCCGTGTTCCCAAACAGGGCAGTCCCAACCCGCAGTCCGGACTTGGCCCCTTTGGGCAAATCTGGGCAACCGCCCTTGCTCACAAACACTTGAGGGGATCCCCACCCCATGTGAACGCTGCACTGTTTGGGGGTTTCAGGAAGCAGGAGGTATTTCGGGTTGGGCTTGGGACAGCAGTTGGGCAGGGGTATCTTGGCGGGTCCCCTACTCCTTGCCTCCCTCCCCCGTGGCATAGGGCTCCGGTTATTTTTAGCCTGAAGAAAGGGCCCTGCTTTTCCACAGCTGGGCCGAGTTGAGGGCCACGCCTAGACGGCAGGGTTTTGTTTTGTTTTCCTGCTCGTGTGCTCAAATAGATCTCAGAACCCTCAGTCCATGCTTATGCAGAAATGGTTTGGAAAGGGGTTTTTAAGGAAAAGAAGAGGGGGACCAAACCTTCACTTGCCCCAGTTCCAGTTAAGGGGAAATCAGTTAATTGATTTTAGTGATACTTATTGAGCCCCTATAATATGTTGAGCACTGTCCTGTGTTGGTCTCTATCCCTACAATCAGGGCATATAGTCTATTTGACGAGGGGCGGGGGGGTGGTGGGTGGTTAATCACAGACTCATTCAAATACCATAAACTGTTAAGTGCCATAAAGCAATAATGCCCCTTTTCACTTTGAGATGTGAAGTGCAGAAACTTGATCTGGTCTGTAGGCTTAGGGGAGGTATTCCTGAAGTTTTCCCTGGAACAGTTGCATAGATTGTAATTATTTTTGCCTGCACGCTAGTTTTATTTATTCTCCCTTGATCTGTCCCTCAGAATGTAAGCTTCTTGAAGGCAGATAGAATCTTTGCCTTGTATCCTCAGACCATAGGACAATGGAAGATGAGCCTGGAAATGAATGTGTACTCGGTAAATTTTGTGAACAGAAAATGAGTGAACAAAATGATCCCAAGGGCTAAGAGGTGTTACTGACCTGAAAGGGGGACAGCCCAGTGAGTCTCAACTTTGCCTTTCTAGAAAACATTAGTAATAGTTGCCGACACGTTCTGAGTACTTAGCGGACACTAGGCATTGTGCTAAGTAAGCACTTTCCTTGTTCTGTGTCACTGTCACACCGTTAACTAGTGAAGTCAGCAGTAGGACTCACCAAGGGAAAAAAGCGTGAGCTGCTGAAAAAACTAGGTGACACTCTATTTTTATGTCTTTGAAAATTTCTGCGACAGAAATTTAGAAAAAGATCAGTGTCCAAGGCAGCCCCCTAAATGTAGAGAGAGGGGGTGTGGGGATAGATCATTGCTGCTGGCCCCTCTTGAAGGGGTTTGGTCTGTTTAGGCAGACGTGGCCTAGAAAGGCTGTGTAGTGGGGACCAATTCACATTACAGAAAGGTGGAGGAGGGAAGGTCACTTTCATTTGCAGCTGTTTAAGGGAAGGAGGGTGGAGGCAGGAGAGATTTGAAAAGGGGAAGAAAGGGGAGAGTTTTCTAGCTGGGTAAGCTAGGCTGCTCCCATAGGCAGGAGGGGAAGGGTCCCAAGGGCAGGTGGACCTAGCCAGCTTCCTTGGCACGGGGAGGGGAAGAAGGGGAAGAGTGAAGATAAGCCAGAGAGGTAGGTCTTACCTGGATTACAGGAGTTTGGATGGATCTTTCAACTGATAAGCAGTGGGGGGAAGTAAAAGGTTTATTTTTCTATAACAAGTAGTATGTCCTCTTTATTTAAAAGAAAAAGTCAAAATGAAAAAATAATCTACGACACAACTACTGTTCACATTTTGGTAAATATCCTTTCAGAGGTTTCTCTTTGTATGTGATATCCTTTAAAAAATGAGAGTATACTATATGTTTTATGATGTCTTCATGTAGTAAATGTTGTAAGTATGCAGTTATAAGCCTGTGCCTGGCTAAGCCTAGCATAGAGTAGCAACAGTATAACAATAATGCGGTGGACCTTGCAGAGCACCACTGTCTGTGAAGTAGGTGCCACCGCTCCTCCCATTTTACAGGCGATGACTGTGAGGTGCGGAGGCCTCCAGTGAGTCGACCACTGCCCCACATCCCGGAGGTGCTGTAGCCCTGGCAGTCTCTAGCTGCCCTGCTCAGTATGGTCGCCACCAGCCACATGTGGCTGTTTACATTTAAATTCATTAATATTAAATAAACTTTATCAGTTCCTCAGTTGAACTTACCACATTTCAAGTGCTCAACAGCTGTGCGTGGCTGCTGTATGAGACAGCATAGATGCAGATTGTTGCCATCACTGCAGAAAGTTCCTTCGGGCGGTGCTATTGAAAGTCTGCTCTTAACCGGCCACCAGATGCCCACTGACCAGTTCTGCAACGTCTTGTTTCATGGTTCCATAGAATTCCACATGTGAATGCAAAGTAACTTTGTTCCTACTCTTTTCTTTTAAAAAGATTTATTTATTTTCAGAGAGAGGGAGAGGGAGAGAAACATTGATGTGAGAGAAAAACAGTGATCTGTTGCCTCTCTTCTGCGCCCTGACTGGGGGAGAACCCCAAAACCCAGGCACGTTCCCTGACAGGGACTCATACTGGCGAGATTTTGCTTTGCAGACAATGCCCAACCAAGCCACACTGGTTAGATCTGTTTTTACTTTTAACTGTGTAAAATACTTACAATCTTTTACTATTACAAACATTCACAGAGCGAAATATTTATAAACCCCATAATTATTCCTACAAGTGAAGTCGCTGGGCTCAGAAAGTTTCTTTTTTTTCTTTGAGCAGAAAAGTTATGTAACAGAATCTGTGTTTTGAAGCAGTGATGCTGGCAGCCATCGAGGAGGATAGTGTGGGCAAGGGAGACCTCAGGAGTCAAAGAAATGGCTGGGGAGTAGTGGCAGTCATCCCCAACCAATATGCTCTCAGTTAATCCTCACACAACCTAGGGAGGGGCCAGCACCATCTCATTTCCCAGAGGAGGAGATGGAAGCACAGAGGGCCAGGCGCATGCCCGGAGTCACTCGGTGAAAGGCAGGGCACTCCAAGGCCAGCATTGTCTTGCTCTCTGTCTTCTGCCCATAAATTTCTGTGGCAGGAATTTTGATGAGATCGTGAAGGACTGAAATAAGGTAGCACAAGTGGGAAAGAAGGCTGTTTTGAGAGCTGTACCTGTTAATAATAATTTCTTACTCAGCACCATGCTTTGCAGTTTACAAAACAGTTTTGTACCTGCTCTCCTGTTTTTGAAGGAAGAACCGACAGAACATAGCAGCAGGGGTAAGGGGTCTGTGATCCTCCTTGAAGGTATAGCCAGGTGATTGGCTAACACAGGGGGCAGCAAACTACAGCCACAGGCCCAGTCCTGTTTGTGGATAGCTTGGGAGCCCAGAATGGCTTTTACATTTTTAAATGGTGGGAGAAAAACCTAAAGAATAATATTTTGTGACTTGTGAAATTATATGAAATTCAGATTGTGTTGTCTCCCATAAAGTTTGGGGACACAGCCAGAGACTCTTATTTACATGTGAGCAGTGCTACTTTCATGTTGCCTTGCAGTCTGCAAAGCCCCTAATATTTACTCTCTGGCCTTTTTCAGAAACGGCATTGCTGCCCTTGGGTTAAGAGAAAAGTGCCATTGAATAGGAGTTGGGAAATGAAGGTGAGGGGTAGCATAGAAAAACCAATGGAAAAGAGATTTTTTTCCAGTGAATTTTAGTGTCCAGAGAATATCAAAAGTTGAAAAAGCTGGGGCTATTTTTATTTCAGAAAGGATGTGAGTTTATAAGGTAGGGCTGACTGTGGGTTTTCCCACAGAGAATTTTGGCTAAACTTTATTTCTTAAAGTGGAAGACTGATGCAACCTACCATTTTTGCCTTGTGACATTCTCTCCTAATAATCCATTCTTTTGTGAGGGGTGGGGGGGAGATAGTAGAAGCTATGTCAAAAAAAGACTGATTTTTGGTGTTGGGTATGAAAGTGATAATCATTTCTCACGAGTAGCTTTGTTTTTGGGTGGTGGCCCAGCTGTGAAAATGAGTGGTAAAAATTCGCCTTTACTCCCTCCCTGCCCCTCTTGCCAAAAGAACAAAGCAAAGGTATGTATTAAAGGAATGGTACAAAGGAAATTCTGAATTCTCCTTTGTTATTTTGAATTGAGATGAGGTGAAAAGTGGTATGAAAATGAGAAGTGTTCTCCCATCAGCCATCAGCCACATCTCTCTCTCGCGGACTTCCACCGCAGGCAGAGCTTGCAGGCCAGTCTTCACTGCAGCTCACCTAATTCTCAGGTCCTTTCTTGAATCAAGGGCTGGTCTCATTCTGATTGCTGCTTTGCTTCCAATTAATGGAGGTTCATCAAAACACTGTATAACTCACCAAGTTGATCATTATGCTGTTCTAATATCTATTTTAGTAAGTAATGTAAATGCACACCAACCATCAGCTATGGTGAGAAGCCTGTTCAAGGCGATAAAGCCATTCTCCAGACAGCACATGCGTGCTCTGTGTTACACATCTGGATAAGAGTTTGCTCATTTAGTTTATTTACTGCAAGTAAGGAGATTATGATATTTAGGGTTGTATCAATTTGACATTTTTGAAAAAAGATGTGTAATTCAGTTTTCATTAAAAAATTTAACCACCTGAATTTTTTCCCAGGTTTATTGCCTAAGAATTTATACAAATATTTAATTAAAATGTTGACACCTAATATTTATATATTCTTTTCACAGATTTGCTCCTTTTTGGTCTTCTACTTTAATAATAATGTAACTACATCATAGAAGATTTAAAGACTAGAGAAAAGATCCCAGTTAAATTACTTGTTTACCCTGTTCTAACATAACCAGGCTCATGTTGGTGAATTTCCTTCTAGTATTTTTTCTAGGTGTAGCAACATTTTAGCATGGTAGTATTAACAGCATATTTGTAGCTTTAAATTTTTTACACTTTTATATCATGCTTTTAAGTGTGCATTTCAAAACTAGTTTCCTATAATCTTCCTTCTCTTTGACAGTGCAGTTGGTAGTTGTGAGTTGGTTCTGCACAATTTACTTACCTGTCCTATTGCTACTCCCAGCTTTTTGCCATCCTAAATAATACAGGGATTTTGGATTATTTCCTTACTACAGATTTACAGAACGGGAGCACCAGATTAGGGGGTAAGGAAGGTCTAACCCCTCTACCTCTGTAAAGAAAGTAAAGGAGGGATGTGGTTTCTGAGCCTCTGATCCACTAGAGATTCACATATAATTTGAATCTCTTTACAGTTGTAAAACCGTGAAGAGTCTCATATTCTTTAGTAAAAAAACTATGAAAAAAGATTTTTGTATCTTATTCCACAGGCACTAATGTCTTGTTTTATAGGTTAAAAAAGAACAGAACTTCATTTTTTTTTTTTTTTTGGCATTGTTCCACATGATAGTTACCGCTGCCTTTTTATTTTAGCCTTTGTCAAATAATACACACACCTCCGCCCTACAAGTGCGTGTTTCCCACTTAGGACACACTGTGGCTCTCTCCACCTCTCTAGTCACTCAGTTCTCACTAATTTCCATCACTATTTTATTTTTTTTTAATTAAACAGGAAAGAGCCAGACTTCTCAGAGGTCAGTCTGTTCAACAAGTGGGACCCCAGGGCCTTCTGTATGTTCAGCAAAGAGAGCTTGCAGTGACCTCCCCAAAGGATGGTAGGTTAGGAAGCAGTGAATTGGGCATTATCCCAGAAGGCTATTGGATATTTTATGTTATTTCTTTTTTAAACAGGCTCCATCTCCATTCTGGGTTCTGATGATGCCACCACTTGTCACATTGTGGTCCTGAGGCACACAGGTATGGCAAGAGAGATGAAAGGAAATCATTACTTAAAGTGACCCAACATTTGGGACCATTCATTTCTTGATTGGAGTGTCTTGGTGTCCTCTCTGAGACCTGACCCCACTTACCATTCTGGTCTGCATGGTGTCTCCCTGTTGCCCCGGTCAGCACGGGTTGTCTGGGCAGCACAGTTTCTGCTTTTTCTTACAGGATGTTCAAAGATGAGGCGGTCTGAATGGACAGGAGTAGGCCCGGCCTGCCTACTGAGTTCTTACTGGGAATAACATGAATCCTTTCACCCTTTGTTCTTCAGGTAATGGGGCTACCTGCCTGACACATTGTGATGGAACCGACACCAAGGCTGAGGTCCCCTTGATCATGAACTCCATAAAATCCTTTTCCAACCACACTCAATGTGGAAGGTGAGCTTCACACTACTCTATTTTGTAGTATCAGGAACTTTGTACCCATGTGTAGAGGAAATAGCTGTGGAAGCTGTTACAGAAACACAGAATGTCACTGTCACATGTCTGTCTTGTTCCCCTGGAGCAGAGCTTGGTGCAGCATGACCTCTTGTCAGTAGTTGTCGAGGGAATGAATGGGCGATGGGTACAGGCAGAGAAGCAGTGCTAGAGTGTAAATGAAAGGTGTGACCTTGCACCTGTAGTTTTACTTTCAGTAATACATTTTTAGATGTTTATATGTCAGATGTTGCTTTTGTTATTCCCCAGATGTAGTATCTCTTCATTCATCCTTTCAGCAATTATTTATTAAAAGCTTCCTGTGAGCAAGAACTTACGACAGGTGCCAAGGATATAGCAGTGGACAGAGTAGACCAAGCTTGCCTCCAAGGTGTTCATATTGTAAGGAAAGGAGCCATTCAGTAAGCAAAGTAGAATATTAAATGGTGGACAGGACCATGGAGAAAAACAAGTCAGGAAAGACAGGGGATGGCTGACAGGCTGGGGATACAGTTTTAAGTGCCAGTACTTCAGTGGTTTCATTGTGGATTCCTTATAAGAGCTGATGTCTGGCCTGGCCGTGCATCACAGCATCCAGCCCTCTCCCTGGTTACAGGAAGTGTCACCACCTCCACTTCACAGCTGCTGACACTGGGATTCGGCTGAGCTGGACTCACACAGCTAGTCAGTGGTAGGCCATGACACAGGTCTGCCTTGTGCTCACACCTGTCTCCCTGTCTTTTCTCTCTCATTAGGCAAACTTTGTAGGCTTTGCTCTCATTTTATTTGAAATCTAAGGTAGCCATTGAATGAACTAGTTCATTCATGTACAAGTTCTTAGAATCCCAGGGTTTGTTTTTTTTTTAAAGTCTCTCAGAGTTTTACTAGTACAACACAAATCAATTTTTAAATTTAATTCTACTTTTGCCTGTGTTGGTGACACAGGCTGGGCCAGCTTCACAGGCATGCAACCTGTGCAGTTGCTGAACGGCCTTTTCATTTTGTAATGGGCCCCACTGATTACATAGTGGGGCCTGGCCACAGGCCCGGCTCCATGATTCCCGGAATGTGCTTGTGAGATATCCCTATTCTGTTCGTGGAACTGCCGTGGTCACTTGGGAAGGTTTGCTGCAACCACGATTCAGAAGGCAAACCTGTAGCCCCATGTTGAGCAAAGCCATGGTGATGATGGCTCCTATCCCTGTAGGTGCCTGTTATGAGGCCACTTGGTGCTTCACCCCGTGCTTGCTTGCTTGGGGATTCGTCATTCCTCACGGCTGTGTGAAATAGAGCCACACTTTCCAAAAGCACTAGTCCCCGGGTTGTTAGAGGCTGTGGACAGGTGGTTAGTAGACAAGCTAGCATGGGAAACACAGGGATAAACAAAGTTAGTTTGGTTTTGTCGGCTGTTGGACTTCTTAGGATTTTTCTTTGCTAGTGTGTGTTGTGACTCCTGGGGAGGGGTTACAGTAGGCAAGATTTCCTAAATGTAATTAACTGTAAGAACACTCTGTTCTGTCTCATGCGGCTAACTTTCAGGGGGACACAGTGGATATGCTTGTGCTTAGACAGAGACCCAGTTTCCTTCTCTGTGGGGTGGACATGATCATTCTTCTCTCCAGCAGAGGTGGGCATCAGGGGGACAGCTCTGTGGAAGGTCACTTCAGTCCCTGCACAGAACGGGCACAGTCAGTGTAAGCTGTCTTCCCTTCCCACTCCTCCACCCTCGTTCCTCTTAGGCGAGAGCACTGAAGATGCTCTAGTAGGTGTCCTGCTTTGGGTGGGTAAATAAGTGTGATAGAGTCATATTCTTCCAGAGCAAGGTTCCTCACTTGCTGCATCAAGGCAGCATCATATTTGTGATGATACAAATCCACTTAGCCATTGGGGTTCCTGGACAGGGTCTCCAGAAGTTTGCCTGGCCTTGGCAGCCTCACCATTTCCCCCAGGGAGCCACAGAGGTCTCGTGCGTGTGTGTGTGTGTGTGTGTGTGTGTGTGTGTGACACCACAAACAAGGCTCAGGAGCGCTGCTGTAGAGTGAGGGTTCACAGAAGCTGAGAATCACCGTTCAAAGCAGAACCATTGCATGCTGTCGCTGCGTCGTGTTGGCCTCTGACCACCGTTCCATCTCTTTGCCAGGCTGGAAGTGCACCTCGTGGGCGGCTTCAGTGATGAAAGGCAGTTGTCACAAAAACTTACTCATCAGCTTCTTAGTAAGTGCACTGTTTTTTCCCCAAATTTGATAAAATTTGTACCCATTTTTGCTTGAATAAGTCCAGTGAGGACAAAATTGAAGAGGGGCACACGTTCCTGGAGTGACATAAATTGCTCAGCTTGGAATCTTCATAAAGACTGAGCAGCAGAGAGCTGAGTTTTTAGGGGCTAGCTGGATGGGGACAAGAATTATGGAAAAACAGAACCTCCCTCCAGGCGGACATGGCCATTTTAATCTGAAGAAAATGAAAACATTGATCATACCATTTTTTTCCCTACTGAGTAAGCAAGTATTTTTTAAGAAACACATTGTTCTATGTTAATTAACCATGAGGCAGTGAAGTAACATAGTCACATAGTACCAGAACATACATTGGTACAACCTGTTGGAAAAACAATTTGGCATCACGGTGAAGTCTTAGAAAGGTTCACATCTTTGATCCAGTAATTCCCCTTCTGGGAATCTAACACAATCTAACATCCATTAGAAGAATAATAATTATGTAGCTGTTAAAAAATAGTACTTATGATGAAGTTTGAATTCCATGGGGACATACCTATGTACAAAAAGCTGGGATAAAAAATTGTCTACATGCTGTGAGCTTAGCTGTGTGTAGAAATGTATGGAATGCACAGCATACTAACTGGGATTGTGGGCATTAAAAACCCATATACTTCTACCACTAAAAACCCATTATCCCTTATAATCTCCTGTATTTTCCAAATTTTTGCAGTGATCAAATTTCTGACAGAGAAGCAGAACAAAAAAAGTTACTTAGGAAAAGAAGAGTAAAAATCTTGAGTCAGTTTTCCCCCCCAAACTTCTCAGAATGGAGAGGAGTGGAAAGCCATGGTCATAGTTGCCTTTTGGGCTGGAGGCTGCCAGCGCGGCTGTCATTGGGCATGAAGGGGTCTGTCGTGTCTGGTCATCACACCAACCTGGCCTCTGATAGGCAGGCCAGGTTGTGGCTGAAAGGGTGGTGGGACAGTGGTGGCTCAGCTGGCTTCTGTCCTTCCATCCCCTTCTTGACTTGCTTGGGATATGTTCTGCTAATTAAAGGAACTTTTCTGATATCTGGTTTTAAAATTCTGATTGTAGGTGAATTTGACAGACAAGAAGATGACATTCACTTAGTGACATTGTGTGTGACAGGTAGGTTCTGCCATCTTTCCCAAAACAAAGCTGTGGATTTCAGAAACATTTTGCTCTCACCCTGAAGCAGGATCTACTGTCAGTACCTCAGTCCTAGAAGACACAGTTTGCTGTGCTTTGTTGACATTTGTTCTGGCTTTTTCCATCTGCTGGAATGGCCTTCCCCTCCTTCCCAGTGCCCAGGTCCTACTCAGTCTCAATTGAGATGCTGATGCCCTTTAGTGCAACTCACCTTTCCTTCCTTGGGATTTTCAGTAGCTGCCTCTGTATTCCTGGGCAGGAGAAGGGACTGCCCACCCCCAGGCAGGAGCTGCTGCCTTGTGTGGCATACAACAGAGTCTGTAGATGGTTGGGTGGTGCTAACTCTGCAAGTGGAGGTTTGTTCCGTATGAACCTGAGTGCTCTGGGCCTCATCAAGGAAGCAGGACCTCTGACCCTTTCATTGTCTGTTTTCCCCCCTTTGCAATGGGGGCTCCTTTTTGGCCTCTATTATAAAATGAAAGCAATTGTTCAGTATTTCTTAAAAATTGGGTCTTAAAAAAAATTGTTTTTATTTGTTAGAATTAAACGACCGGGAAGAAAATGAAAACCACTTTCCAGTAATTTATGGCATTGGTAAGTAGAGTACTTACTTGAGGGTTGGAGGCTGGCCACCGTTGATGAGGCAGGCTCCAATTAGAGGCCGATTCTGTGAACTAGTGAGCCCTGATGTCAGTATGTCATAGGCTTAGGTTCCTGTTTGCAGGGGACCCTGGGCAAGCAGCTTAACTTCTCTAAGCATTATCTACAGAAGGGAGAAAGGGTCCACATCCGAAGCCCGGGAGGAGAAAGCCAGACAGCACGTACACAGCATGGACAGGGCCACCAGTAAGGGGAGTGTTGGTGGCACTGTGCTCACCTGAGGTGGCCAGCTGTGCTTTCCTCCAGCCAGGTCTTAGGGACTGGGGTGGGCCTGATAATGTCCTTACATGTAGGCAACCAAGTAAGGTTTTGGTTGAGAACAAAGATTCTACAAAGGAAAGTATAAAACTATCAGATAAGGGAAAATCCAGAAACTTCCACTTCTGTGATAGCCCCTAAGACTTTTAAGGATATAATAGGATGAAATTGACTGTTATTTGCAGAGAGCTTCTGCCATATCTGTAATATTTTATGTATTTAGCTGGGTAGTGGGTATATAGATGTGCATTATTTTATTCATTATAACTTTGTATGTCTAAAATGGGTAGAAAAAATTAGAAAACAAACAAAAACACTTGGCCACAGTCACCCCCAGCCACCTGCAGACACATTTGGTCACAGGGCTGGACAGGGAGGCCTTGCCATGGACCTGCCTGAAGAGATGCAGTGCCTTCCTCATGGGTGGCCGGCTCTTGGCCTGGAACAGTCTTACCGCACCTAGTTCAGCTTAGGCCCCATGTGAGTGAGATGCCTGGCTAAAAGTAATTTTAATTTCCACTCCCTGCTCTTTTTGAGAGAGACTTATCCATATTCTGTTATGTATGCTGGGAGAACTGTAGGCCTGTGCAAACTTTTCATATTTGTCTTTTGCCAACTCAGAGTCATCTTGTCGTCCCTCACAGCTGTCAACATTAAAACTGCAGAGATTTACAGAGCCTCCTTCCAAGATCGCGGTCCCGAGGAGGAGCTGCGTGCTGCACGAGCTTTAACAGGAGGACCAGTGAGTCTGGAGTGACTTTCATGTTAGGGGTTAAAGAAAAAACGGGCAGCAGACTACAGAGCTTTGTGGACCTTGGAAATGAAAATTTCATGTCAGCTTCTTGAAAGCTGCAGGTTAATCACGTCCCTCACCCCCAAACACACACACTGAATGCTTTTAGGTTGTAAGTTCAAGACCCCACTTCTCTGCCTTCAACATGTAGAGAGAGGTTATGTGAACCCCCAGCATCCAATCCAGACAGAACGAACCCCCTTTATTTTCTGAGAACTACCTACAAAGAGCGAGCCAGGAAGGGGGGAGGAGAGGTTTCTCCCCTCTTCGCCTCGGATCACACACTCCTTTGGACCAAGTCACTCAGGAGCAACCTGCTGGAACGCACTGATCAAACGACTGATCAAATCAACTTAAAAGTCTAATTGCCTCAGCATGTATTTTAATTAAAATTTCAATTTTAAAAGAAAACTAAAAACCTAAGATTGACATGCCATTTGAGAAATGGGTGAAAAAAATCCTTTAAAAAGTACATAGAGTGTGAAAAAAGAGAAATTACATTCAGAGCACCAAAAAAAGATCTGCTCACTCATGAAATGCTGACATTTCCATTGGAAAATAATGTTTGGATTCAGAGTGACCCATTTGGCCAACCCTAGAACATTTTTAGGGTTCCTTTTATAATTCCTCAAGTGGCATAATAGCCTTGATTTAGATGGTATTCAGAATGTACTTCAGTCTCAGTAACCAAAATTGAACATTGCTGGTTAAACTGAGAGCGACCATTGACAAATTTGAGAATTCAGAGAATTGATCATTTGGCAAATTAGCATTTTCACAAATTGTTTTTCCCTTTCTTTTGATGGGGCAACAGGCATTGTATAAAGTTGCAAGGTAACTTGGCTGCTTGGGCATAAATAACAAGGTAGTGTTGTATGTAGCAATAAGGAATG
This sequence comes from Tonatia bakeri, assembly GCA_004024845.1. Lineage (NCBI taxonomy): Eukaryota > Metazoa > Chordata > Mammalia > Chiroptera > Phyllostomidae > Tonatia > Tonatia bakeri. The sequence continues at coordinate 102,314 of PVIA01004923.1, forward strand.
TGGACTTCAGTCAGACACACCTGGGTTTGAGGCCCAGCTCTGCTGCTTACTGGAAGTGTGGCTGTGGCTGGCTCTGTGCCGTCTCTGAGCCTCAGGTTTTCAGTCAGAAAGGGGAGAATGCCATCTCCCTGTGGGACTGTTGCCAAGACTAAACAAAATAATACACGTTACCCACAAAGTGCAGTTACCAGACAGCTGGAAGTTGTAAGTAGCAGCTTCTGTTATTAGGAGACAAAATTGTAAAGCTTATTCAGATAAAAGCCTTAACTGCCAGACTATGCTGGAGCCTGCTTTGATGGTAGGGTTTGAGAACCTGATGGCATTCCTTGAATTCTACCCTTGAAATGTTCTTTTTCAGATGATTAGTATTTATGATGCAAAGACAGAACAACTTCGTATAGGACCGTACTCCTGGATGCCATTTCCACATGTGGATTTCTGGTTGCAGCAAGATGATAAGCAAATATTAGAGGTGAGAATTTACAGGTTGGGAAAACCTTAACTCTCTGAACCCAGGCATCCTCATCTGTAAGAAAAAAAGGGTTTAGACTAAAAGCTGCTTTTCTTTCATTGGGCAGTAGTTATTTGAAGGAGGCCACTGACAGGCCGCACTCTGTCAGCTGGGGTAAGTGATGCCCTGGATAGACACTTGCATGGGCAAAGCAGTAAGCAGCCAACTGCTTTTTTTCTCATTAACCCTGTACATACCAGTCTTAGGTGATTTTATAGTTTATGTGTATTTATATAGTGGTCTGAGAACATCCTAATTAATGTTTAAGGAACACAAGGATGTTGTATTTGACATCTTTATCAAAGTAGGGAACGGAGTGAGGATATTTTCTCATGCCTCAAATCTTGTCTTCCAGAACCTTTCCACGTCACCTCTGGCGGAGCCCCCCCACTTTGTTGAACATATTAGGTCTACCTTGGTGTTTTTAAAAAAATACCCATCTCCAACAAACACACTCTTTCCTGGAAATAAAGCTCTGCTCTACAAAAAAAATGAAGATGGCTTATGGGAAAAGATCTCTTCTCCAGGGAACTAAAAATAGGAATTACCAAAGAAAGCAACTTTTTGGCATGACAGAGACTGTTGGTGGGGGTTGGACAGAATATGAATTTGGAATCCACATCCGTTGAGTCTTAGTGTCTTTCAGGTGACTTTCAAAATAAAATCTTATTTTGGCAAAGGCATTTGTTTAAGTTTACTTTTTGTTTCCAGCTTTTCCTGTTTGGTTAGTAATAAGGGGCAGAGGAGAAGCCACCTGCCTCACTACTCTACGACAGTTATTTCAGCTACTTAGGTAAGTATTTGAGATTCTATAAAACTAATGAATAAAGAAAAAATTGTAATTGAATTTGCTTTAAAACCAGTATTTAAAATGCAATAAAGTTAATGAGAATTTATACATTTCACAGAGGGTATTTTGGGGCCTCAAAATATTTTAGAAGCATCAAGTCCAAAACTGATATAAATATACTTCTAGATAAGTGAGATGAAAAGTTTGGAAAGACAAACAGGGTTTGATCTCACTGTTTTGCAGTAATAATTTCCCATGAGACTAAATTTAATCTTGAGTGTTACACGAAACCACTGATAAATCTGTTTTTTTTTAGGTATAAGGTCATTAAACACCCAAATTGTGATTCTTATGCAAATTTTCCTTGAAGAAATCTTTATTTTTCTGAAGTTGCTATCTATCCTAAAGGAAGTCGCTATGCCTGATTAATAGATTTATGAACTGAACTCACTGGTAACAATTTGAAGAACCTTTATTGAAACCAACATTGAAATAGTATCTCAAGGGTGAAATTCTGTTTCAGCAAAACCAATTTAACAATTCCAAATATATATAAAAACATCTAAAAATCTTGTTAAAGGTGATAATTTCCCCTCCCCCCATTTTATCTGCTATATTTCATTGCACCAAATAGGGAAGACTTTGATCATCTGCACCCCCCCCCCCAAATAAAAAGAAAGGAAAATTGCATTTTGACAAGTACCAAATGTCAGAAATCACATTAAATCAGAGTGTAATTATAGGCCTGCTGTGGTATAACTAAGGCTTCCAATACGACAGTCCACAAACCCAGTGTGAATTCCCACGGTCTGGAGGCCTCTCCGGGCTGACTGCTGGACTAGAGAGAGGCACAGGGCCGTCACTTAGGGTAAATGCAGGGGTGCCATGCTTCCGGAAGAGCGGACATGGGCAGTCATTAAGAGCTAACCTTCAGTTATTTTAGCAGGAGTCTGACTGGGTCAGCCTGGTAAAGGTTACTTTTCAGGTTCTTGTTTCCGAGTTGGGCCCAAAGGGGTGAGCTGCTAGTGGAACAGAAGCTATGGAAGCTCCCATGTGAAACAAGTAACAGGTAGACTTATTTTAGAATTTAACTGGGTGCTACATAGCAATATTTAATATTAGGCTCTTAAGAGAAGCATCTATTGGGTTTTCAGATATTAAACATAGAAATGAGCACAGTCTGTTCTTTTGTGCCAATTTAAAAGCTTTACCAGTATTTAAAAATATACATATGTATGGTCAAGAAGAGTCTTTGCAGTTACTCCTAATAGATGAATCCTTTAATTGGTTTACAAATAGTATATAAAGGGAGAAATGGATCCGTGGCCGAAGAAGGCCAGACCGAAGCACTGCCTAGTCTAACTTGCTTGACAGCCTGACACAGCTCTCGCAGACACAGTCCTTCCGTCTCCAGGGAAAGCAGCAGTTGGGGGTGGCAGGAGAGGGCTTCTCTGACACTCTTATTTACAATCCCATTGAAACAAACCCATTCTCCTTCAAGCCAACACGATCCAGTTGTATACTGCAGCCTGATCAAAGTAAACACCAACTAATGCAGGTGGCAAAAGCCGTCTGTCCTCTGCAGCAGTACAACAGAGAACCCGCAGTTCCAAAGAAAACTGTCTCACCAAAATGTTATGTGCAACCTAATAACTTATGCTTACAAAGGTAAGAGCAGGTGTTTCAAGTGGCAGGCACTTGACATTCCGAGTGTTCTTTGTGAATAAAAAGTGTTTCTAGTGACTTGGGGATAAAATGTATTACTACAGTTGGGTAGACAGAAACAACAGCTGATCTCTATACCCATAAAATTAGACCAGTCAATTACCCTCCTAGAAAGCCTGGCTTTCAGGCACATATTTGTGCAAAAATCCCAGGTAAGCACAAATAGTAATTTCTCTTGTATTAGCATGTGGCACAGTTCACATTTTCAGTATAACTTCATCTTTCTTGACAAAATATTCAATACAGTCTCAAACCAAACACTGAATTTTATCTTAAGCTTTCCGGTTCTTCTATCTGTGGGTGGTCATCTTCTGGGCCCTGGGCTCTGTTCTGGAAGGCTCCAGTCTGCATGGCTTCCGGAAGGGTCTGCATGGCTTCCGGAAGGGTGGGAGCTCCTGGGTGTTGCTCAGGGCTGTTGGCCTTCAGGGCCTGTTGTTCCGGCCCACCGGACAGATGCTCCATTTTTTCTAAGTCTTCAGTGTGACTGACTGAGCTTGTCTCGCTTAGAGCATCTGAACCTCTTAGGGACCTTTTAAAAGGCTTCTGGCCTAGAAAAAGATGGGAGGAACAACACTGAAGTGTGGTAAAGAACACTTCTGCAACAGCTCTCTGTGCAACAAGAGATCGTTTTATTAATTCCAACTGTTCAGTGGAAATCCCTGGAATTACTGGCTCTGAAGCACTTCAGTGATGAGGCAAGAAAAGAGAGCTGATAGGAGACTAACATGCTCCCAAGGCAGGGAGCTTTTGAGGTTACCTTAATAGTGAAAAACTCAGGAGAGTAAATGCCAGGTTAAACTTGGTGCCAGCTCTGGAGACCCTAACTCCCCGCTTAGGAATGCTGTGGAGGTATTCCCCCAAGGCTAAAGCCCAAGGCTCCTGGAATGGTTATTTAAAGGGACAGCCAGTCTTAATCGAAGATACATAGGACTTTGGGTTAAAGAACCAGGAAAACAAAGGAATGCAGGTAATACCAAATGGAAAACCATTATATCATGCAAAAAGGTCTATTTTCCCAAGAGAAATACAACCCATTTTCTTTAGTGTTAATGAACTCAAACATGCAGTTGTACCTGGAAGTCTCTGTTTAGTGCGAGTGCCCGAGGGGGTCTGAGGTGGTGTTACTCCTGTACCTTGTACTTTGGAGACATAAGTGTGTTCTGTGGACTCCAGAGAGCCTGCCAGGGAAAGAAAGAGGGGGTTGGGTGGAAATCCTGGCACAGGCTGCCCTGGGAGATGCCCCCACTCAGTCTTGTTCTCTGGTGAGCTTCCTCTGGCCACACAGCCTTGCACAGACTGGTGGAGACTTAGGAACCCCTGAAACATGCCAGGAACTGGAGAAAGCCATCTCACGGCTGTGTTTGAGTCCTGACCCTGCTGGTATGTTTCATCCTTGCCTCCCCAGGTATCCTGTGTACATGTGAAAACACTCGGCCAGCAGTGTGGCTGGTGTAAGCATGCCTGGAGAGCCAGGATCAAGTGGGAAAGACCCTAGCTTCCCCCTCTGAGTGCTTCTTCAGCAACTGTACCTTAGCAACAAGGAATGGATGCCTCTGCTAAAGGCTGAGGTACAGCAGGCTCAAAGTCAGATTGTCTCTGGTTGTCATATGACAGTGGACCCATCATTTCCTGGGGAAGGGACTCCTGCTAGAACAGGAAAGAAGGAGTCCTATAGTTGGATACTATCTTCCCCCAACCCCAGCAACTGGTAATTCTTGCTGGTTGCCTAGTTTGAAATTCAACTGCCAGTGCTATAGACCCTTTCAATTGTCCCTTTCAATGGCAGCCCTTTGCTGGGCAAAACACGAATGAGGACTGCAACATTAACAGTGAAGCAAAATGCCCAGTCTTGCGGGTCTGAACAGCTGAGTGAACACATTCTCGTTGGATTCCAGGAAGTCTGCTGTGGGCAATGTGTATCTGTTTCCATGCCATTTCAGCAGTGGGGGCGGTGGAGGGAAGATGAGAAAGTCACAGGCGCAGACAGATTCCTGGCACGGTACCCAGGATAAAGCATGGGATGTACAGGAGGCTTTTCAGAATGAGTGTGGGATCCCAGGGCATTTGGTCAAAACTGTCAAGGTACATGAAGTCTGGGAGGAGGCTGTGAGTCCTACCTGCTGTTAGGTTAAAAGTTCTTCCCTTCTGTAAAGGCTGGACTGGAGAAAACCAATTCAGCACGGACCCTACGACAGGGATCTGGCGTAACACCCCCTGCAAAACACAACATTGTTCAACACCACCCTGTCCAGTCTGGCTCCCAGCCTGAGCCGCTCTGCAGACTCACCTCTTCCAGAAGGCGCTCCTCATTGGCCTTCTGCAGTTGAACCTGAGCTTCCTGAATTCCTTTTCGAACCACTTCCGTCATGTTTTCCAGAAGCTATGTTAAGACCAAGAAAAGTATCACTTGTTTAAACTTATCACCTGGGGCCTAGAACTGTTAACACAGCACTGAGGACATTTTTTGGAAGTCTGTCAGTAAACAGAATTTTATACTTTAAAACATCAGTGTACAAGTAAAATAGAAAATCAAATAAAAGAGGATAAAATAAAATGCTCAAGGAACCCTAGGCAGACATACCTTGATGACCAGCCTCATTAGCCAGGGCACAGAGAGGAGAAGTAACTGTCCCTACTGTCTGAATGTCAGATCGGTAGAAAACAGACACGCAGCTCCACATTCGTGGATGTGGAGTCAGAAGTGATAAAATCAAGCTTGGAAGAAGCTTCAAGAAGTCCACCCAAGAAGGAATCAAGCTGGTTCTCAGCCTCTTTTCAAACTTCCTTCTCTTGCCCACCCCTCCCAAAACTGAAACACATAACATGTGTTTCTGTCTCCTTTCAGATCAGTTTTGCTTTGGTCCCTTGTCTCTCCTTTTGAGTGATTTCTAGTGCCTCAAATCTCTGGTTTGGAGAAGCAACTTTAAGCCTCACAGCCTACTCCTCCATGCCCACTGGCCAATAGGAGCAGGTCTGTTACTGGTGGGAAGTCCCATTACCAGAAATATGTCTCATTCAGACTCGGGACCCAGCCACAACCAGGAAGTCTTCCTTGACCTTGTCGGGCAGAGTGAATACATCTTCCTGCTCAGCTACCCCTAACTTCTACCCCAGAGCATTTACCACCTCACTTGGTTATATGCATCTCTTCCCCCAACTGGCTTATGAGGGAAGGGACCATGTCAAATCCACTTGGCATTCCTGATGCCTGGCAAAGACTTAAACATTTTTGGGGAAAGAATTAATGAACAGACATTTCTGAGGGTAGCATATTCCTCTGTGACTCTAGTTAGTTGCCCAGGCAAAACCCAGAAAAGGAACAAGATGCTTATCAGTCTTACAGACCCTTGAGTTTTCTTCAATTTCTCGGGCTGTGACTGCAATGGTCTCCACAAGTTCAGAAACATCTGTGTCGTCACTCGCCATGCCAATATAAATACAGCTCTTCATACTTTTATACTCAGGGCCTGTGGGAACAAACAGCATACCAAGTTGGATAGCTGTCATGAGTCAGACACAGGCCTGCTTTGCTGTATAACAGCACGACCATGCACAAAGGACCCTCTCTATGGAGTGAAGAAGGTGGTTCTAATGAGAAGACAGGAAGCCCAGTGAGGCTGCAAAAAGGAAAGGAGCTATCTCAGTTCCCCAGAAGAATGAAACCATTTCCTCAAAGAGAGCCCATTTTCTCTTAAGCAAATTAGACATGGCCTGGCAAAGTTCACAGTTGACTTATAAAAGTTGTAGTTACCAATTTTAAATGTAAGGTCAGATTCCAGTTCATTTAACTTTTTCAGGAGTCCAGCATGAATTTTTTCCCCTTCTGGATCTAATTTCAAACTGTTCTTATCATCATTAGCATGTTCGTACCTATAAACAACATCAAACAACAGTGTTTAAATCTAGAATAGCAAATGTCTCTTCAGACACAGGATTACAGGGGGAGTATAAGCTATGAGAGGTTAGCAAGGATGTGGAATGAGACAAATGGGCAAAGGAGCCACTCGGTTTCAAGATCACAAACTTCTGAGAATATCTGAAGGCCAAGTCTATACATCCATGAAATTTAGAGAGTGAGGGCAAGGTCTGGAAGCCTCATCATAAAAAAGGAGCTGTCCCTCATCCTGAAAGGAGGTGGAAAGCAGCCAGAGGAAGGACGGCACACTGACTACAGAGGACACAGGCTCTGTTAGGGAACTGGGTTCTTATTCTCACACGCCACACACAGGAACCACCCGCCAGGTGTATACCTGAATACATCTTGTCCTAGTAACTTGTGGGTTGGCACAGAAAGCACATACTGCAACTGCTACTGAGTGCAGCGGTGGCCCCGTCGCCTGCGACACTGCTTTTGTAAGTACCCAGAACTTCTAGTTGAATTTCCATTAGACATGTATACCATGACTACACACATTGATCTGAGATTGTTAAATTGGTTCATGAACAACCCGCCATGGTATTTATACAGCAAAGGGAAATTAACATCAGGAGCAAGCCAAAACCATACCTGACAACCCCTATTCCAGGCCAGTTAGGATCATCAACGTATGAAAGGCCTGCTGTTCCTGCCACTGCCTGCTTGAACTCCTCTCGCAGCTGCAGTGTACAGGTTAGGACAGGCAGCTGGCTTTGTATGCAGGCTACAAGCTGATCCATGTCCTCTCCCCGAGTTCCTAAAACTAAAAACATGCACAGCATGTTAGAGAAATGGTGAAGGAATGGCTAAAAATGAGAGGGCAGGGCTCCCATTTCCTCTACCAGAAAGGCCTACAGCTCTAGGAACATCCAGTTAGCTGCAGATGAGGAGCTGAAAAAAAAAAAAAAAAAACACTAAAAAGGGAGCCAAATACATGGTGACAGAAGATGATTTGACTTTGGGTGGTGGACACACAATGCAATATACAGATTGCATATCATAGAAATGTGCACCTGAAATCTATATGACTGTATGGACCAACGTCACCCCAGTGGATTTAATGGAAAAAAAAATATATATATATATATCTCCAGCTCCTCCAGGTGTAGACAGTTTTTTTCTCATAAAGACAGAATTAGCCCCTCCGATTTAATACACAATGCAACTGTAATGTGGAAATTGGATTCTTCCCACAGAAAGATTCTGCTTAAGCCATGTTATAAACATCCTATCGCAGGTTAAGAACAAAGAGGCAACCGCACAGTTCTTTCTGCACGTTGACATCCTGGAAAGAAAAGGACTTTGGCGTGTTTGTGGTGGAAAGGCAGGGTGATGAAGAGGGCAGAACTAAGTCATGCCTGAAGATTAGAGCAGAGCCTGGGAGGCTACAGGGAGCCCAGAGTCGTGTCACCACCACCGCTCCCTCACTTCCCTCGACGCAAACGCTGCACAGGCTCTCATGAAGCCTCAGTTCTTGCTGCCTCGGTGTCCTCAACTCACCTGTCCGGTTTTACAGACCAAGCCTCTGGGGCTTGGGGTAAGGACCCCACAGAGCAAAGCAGAGACTCCTAGAGAACCCTGAGGCCACCAACCACCTTCATGACAGCTTTTCTTTGCAGACAGATGCCTACACTTCTCTCCTTTGATGTCTCTGAGAAAATATCTTTCTCAAAATGTTGGAAATATCTCATAAAAACCACCAAACATTTTCTGAAATGTTTAAATCATTTCAAAAACAAAAAGCACAAAAATTTTAATATATCTTTTTTCCAGTTTTTTTTTTTTTAATCCTTACCTGAGGACTTTTTTTTTTTCATTGCTTTTAGAGAGCAAGGAAGGGAGAGATAGAAACATGGATGTGAGAGAAGACTGATTGGTTACCTCCCGCATGTGCCTGGTTCAGGGATCATATGTGCTGGGATCTGGGATCATCGCCCAAATTGGGGATCAAACCCACAACCCTTTGGTTATAGGATGATGCTCCAACCAACAGAGCCACACCAGCCAGGGCTTTAAGCTTATTTTCAAGTGCCTACTATAACATGCTAAACACTATTTCAGGCTTTTTATATACTGAGTACATGATTTCATTTTAATCTTTGTACCCTTACCATGTGGTAATGGGGAACAGGTCTGGAGGTAAGAAACTTGCTGAAGGTCCCCACAGGTATGGAGTGGTCGAGGGGGTGACAAATACCCAGGACTTTCTGTCATCCAAGTCCATGTACTTTCAGCTACATTGCTTTCTTAAACAACTAAAACAGTGGTTCTCAACCTTTGTTGGCCTATTCGAATCATCGAGGGAACTTTTAAAAATAAGATGCCCAGGCTCCATTCTAGACCAAGTAAACCAGAATCTCTGTAGGGGAGGCCCAGCCTGAACTGAGAACCACTGAACAGAAAAGGGTCACAAGACATCAAAACATAGGCTTTTTACATATTGAGTATATATTCAAGTGACTTCAGAAGTCTCTATTTCTGTGAAATTACACTGGAAGGCTAATCTACCTAAATTTCACCCAAAAGAAGAAGCCTCTTGAAAGAGAGCAGAATGTCACAGGGGAAAGCTAATCAACCCCATGGCCTGGAATTCATAGACATGTCACTGCTGCTTGCTAGAACAAAAGTGGGGCCAATCTGCAGAGACAAGTTACCTGCTGCTGTCATCAAAGGGCTGAACCTCAAGCACACACCCTCCACTTCCAGATCCATGATGGTGAGGCCACTTGCAGGCACCACCTGTTTCAGCTGTTCTCCCAGCTGCAGAGAAAAGTGTAGAATGAACACACTTTTGCAAGGAGAGAATCAAGTGTCTTCAGACTGACCCTGATCTATTCAGCCAAGACTCAAGAGGCTCCTGGGAGGCTAATTCCTTTAATCTTTTGATTCTCTCTGAATACTATGGCAATTCCTTTTAAAAATAGTAAATTTTATATCTTTTTTTCCCCAAGATTTTATTTACTGCCCTGCACCGGATTGAGGGCCAGCCTGTGAACCAAAGGGTTGCCAGTTTGATTCCCAGTCAGGGCACATGCCTGGGTTGCAGGCCAGGTCCCCAGTAGGGGGCGCATGAGAGCCGGCCACACATTGATGTTTCTCGTCCTCTCTTTCCCTTCCCCTCTCTCTAGAAATAAGTAAATAAATTACAGGGCGAGAGGGAGAGAAACATCAATGAGGGAGAGAAACATTGAACAGTGCTGAACCTGCAACCCAGGCATATGCCCTGACCAGGAATTGAACTGATGACCTTTTGCTTTGTGTAATAACGCCCAACCAACTGAGCCATACTAGTTAGGGCTTTTTGCACCTATTCCTAATTTAAAAAAACCTAAGGTCACTATAGAAAAATCTAGGAAATAAAGGTTAACCAAAAGAATAAAATAAAAATTATCCACAATACACTGCTGAGGAATACCCACTGTTGCTTTGTGGTATATACCCACCCTGTCTTTCTGTGTGAGTGGTGTGTGTGTGCTCTGTTGTTGTCATAAAACAGGATATCCTATACCCTGCCTACTGACCTGAATGTTTTTCAAATAACTTACGACCATTTGCTGTCTTTTATAACACCCAGCTACATGGCTTAACCTGGCTCTTCTGAATGTCATCGTGTGGATGGACTATAACTTATTCACCAAACACCCTGGGTTGGGCATATCCAATATTTTGCCATGATTAATACTGCTTTGCTAAGCATCCTTACATCATTTACTACATTCTTTACACTAAAACTCCTGGCGGTACAATTTCAGTGTCAAAAGGCAGCCAAAGCACCATGCCTTTGATTCATATTGCCCAGCTACCAGGGGTGTCCAGCAGCCTCTGGCTTACGTGCTTCTGCTATCACTATTGACCCTCACCAGAACCCCAAAGTGGCTGCACTGCAGTCCACATGGTGCATGTTGTTTGACAGAAAAGAAATGGTCACGTGAGGAAACTGAGGAAACTCTGCTGGGAAGATGTGCCAGAAGTCACACAGTATGTGAGGCAGTTATCCAATCAGGAAATCCCAGAACGGCACCCAGCGCCTTCATAGAGAGCTCCCTCCTATGGGTCCCATTTCCTAGACAGGACCATGTGTTTTCCCAACCACCTGGGACACAGAAGAAAGCACAGGACTGCCGTTCTCACCCAGCGATTCAGTGCATCACAGGAGTGCCGCTCCCGGCTAACTGTTGAAGGTGCCATGTTTGGCACTGGGACAGCGTTAAGCACTGGATCTGACAGCAGAACAGAAAAAGGGAATTTACCTCCCAGAAACACAGGGAGCTAAAACATGTGCCCCTCCAACCCCATTTCATTTAGCTCCTAACATTAACTGCCCCCTGAAAGTCTCAAATATTACAGAAACCAAATGTATATCTTACATGAATAGATATACAAAATGTGGTATAAACATAAAATGGACTAGTATTTAGCCTAAAAATTCTGTCACATGCTCAAAATGGATGAACCTTGAGGACATTTTCTAAGTGAAATAAGCCAGTCACAAAAGAACAAGTACTGTGTGCTTCTGCTCTTATGAAATACCTAAAAAAGTCAAATTAATAAAAACAGAAAGTAAAATGGTGGCTGCCAGGGGCTGGGAAGAGGAAGAAACGGGGAGCAGTAGTTTGATGGGTGTGGAGTGTCAGTTTTACAGGATGGAAGAGTTTGCGAGAGCTGCTGTACAGCAATGTGAATATATTTAAGGCCACCAACCTGTACATATAATGGTTAAGGTGGCAAATTTTATGTTTTTTTAAAACACAATTTAAAAATAAATGTGTCTTACTAAACTAAATGTTACTTTTCCATTAAAAATATAGTCCTTGAATTTATTCACACAAATAGAATTCTTAATTTCATTTAAAATGCTTTTTTCAAGGATTTTCAAAAGGAAATCAAACTGTAACATTATAGGTTATCGACTAAGCACTGTGCAAAGTAAGTCACAGTAGAATTACCCTCTGTTCATCAAACAGTCTGGGTGCCTACTTGTGCCAGGAGCTGTGTCAGGCCTGAGGGATATGAGGCTGGTAAGGTTTTTGTCATCTTGGAGCTTACATTTTATTGTACTTGAGGAAACAGACCATACAAAAAGCAATGAAATCACTAACACTGTTGTGAGTGCCATGAAAGAAGGGGGGCTCTATCAGAACCAGAAGTCACCTTAGACAGGACAGATGGGAAAGGCCTCTCTGCGGAAGTGGACATCATGGAGACCTGAATGGTGAGAAGAAGCCAGCCAGAAGAAGAGCAAGGGGAAATGCATCAGAGGCAGAGGAAACAGCAATTGCAAAGGTCTTACTCCAGTGAGCAAGAGGAAAGGGGCCTAAGAGGAAGTCAGAGAGGAAGGCAAAAGCTAGAGCTGCAGGCCTTACAAGGCCTGGTATAGAGCCTGGACCTTATTCAACTGCAACAGTGAGGCCCCAGAAAATGACACAATGTGACTTCCACTTACAGTGCTCATTCTGACTGTCATGTAGAGAACCGTCTAGAATAGATGTGTGGGATATATGGAAATTGACAGATCAGTTCAGAGGGGACTGTGGCCACCCAGGTGAAAAATATAGTAGTGTGCTGGGCTAGGCTGGTGGCACTGAGGACAGCCTTAAAAAGTGGAGATTACTGAATCCAACCTACTAAATCAAATTATCTAGTAAGGGGCAGTACCAGAGCAGGGACCAGAATTTGGAAACCACTAGTTTAACATAGTAAATTTTCAGGAAAGTGCTAAGGCATCTAGGTTTGGCATTGAGTTCTTATGAAAATTATTGTATTTTTCTGAAATGATGACTTAAGATTTTAACAATTAAAATATTTTGGACTATGTATTTCACTTGAAATAGTTTAAAATTCAAAGCCCTTACACACAGACACACACACACACACACACACACACACACACACACACACACACCCCCTTCTCTTTTTAGAATTGCCTACCTGAGCCTGGTAGTTCCTGCAGAAATCTGAACACTACTACTGGAGAACTGAGCTCATCTTCCACCTGAAAAATGGAATCTGACATTACCCAGTCACATAAATTTCAAACACCGACCAAATGAGCCAGAGTGTGAAAAATAAGCTAAAGATGTTTTATTTTTTAATAAACACATAAAAAGTTCAAAGGTTAATTTCAGTTGTTAGAGAAATAAAAAGGGTTTAGTAAACTTCTTAGAAAAAATTATAAACTGCTTCTGAAAACACATTGCTGAATGACAATATGTGACACTGGTACACTGAAAGTAAAGTGGGAGGACATTTTAATAATAGTAGGTAAACATAAGTCTAATGTTATAGACAAAAAAAGGCAAGGAAAAAATGGAACTAGGATCGATACTGAGAGAGCCAAAGCTTTCAAGAATCCACAAATGATGCTGACCCAATCAGGACTGACTGCCACTTCTTACAGTCATAGAGAAAGGGAGAACAAGCACTTGCACCTTGTAAAACTTCTGACCAGGATGCAAGTCCTGCCGGCAACACAGATAAACACAGTCTAGAACTGAATCTCTGTATTCTCTAAATCACTCAAGTGGTGCTTACATTCAGGACAGACACCACACAACCAACTTCACTGATGATGTTCCTAACAGATGAAAACGCCCACTACATTAAGATAAGCCAGTGCCAAGTTCATGCTCTCTGCTCAACAAATGCACAGATGGCCATCAGCGCTACCATGGAGTCAGGATACAGGAGGAGCAACAATGCCCTTGACTGACTGTGGTATTTTGGGGGGTGAGGGAGGGAAAAACATGGGGAGAAAAGATCTCTAAGCATTCAACAATTCTAGTACTATTATTCTAGTTAGAAAACCTATTTTCCAAGGCTCTGTGATGTGATGGCTCCCTTGTAGAGCCACAACAGGAAATGCTAACTTGGAAAGATGGCAGGAAGTTGTTGGCTTAAGATCTTTTTACTGACTTTCCAAAAGACCCTATGGATATGATTCAGATCAAACACAATGGATATTCCAATCTGCTAATTATTTACTGAGCCAATTCCTGTGTCTTCACATTTATTATTCCATTAACTTTCATAAAAATCAATCCATCAATACTTTAAAGTTAGAAGGGCTTAACATTTCAATAGAATGGATAGGAAATAAGAACAAGAATGACAAAATCCTACACGCATTCCCCCACAATCAGGATAAGGCAGAATGATTTGAGTGCCAAGACTTCTATATAATCTTGTGTATCTTACTTCTTTGAGCTCAATGGTCTCATGTCAATGTGCATAAGAAATACTGCACAGTGTCACACAGTCAGCCCTTCACATCGATGGGCTCCATATTCAAGGATTCAATTAACAGGCCATCACAGATATTTGGGGGAAAAAAACTGAAGTGTTGGCTCCGACATGTACTATGTGGTTAGGCCTATGATGGTTGCATCTGTACTGAACATGTAGACTTCTTTTTCTTGTCATTATTTCCTAAACAATACAGTTTAAGTATAATTACATAGCATTTACACTGCATTAGGTATTATAAGTAACGCAGAGATGATTTAAAGTATACAGGAGAGTGTGCATAGGTTATATGCATATATATGTAAGAGACCTGAACACAGCAGATTTTGGCATCTGCAGAGGGTCCTGAAACCAGTACCCAGTGGGTGCCGAGGGATGACTATATACACCGAATCTGGTTCCAGCAACACAGTAGATTAAGCTAATAATGAAGCTATCAATTCTAAATACCTGAATGCTGGATTCAATATAACTGACAACCAAATAAGGTTTAAATCCTTGCTAGGCTAACAAAAAAGGTGAATCCAGAAAGAAATACTGCAAGCTGAGCTGCAGGGTGGGGATACAGGAACAGGTACGGGCCTGAAACTGGCTTTAACGTCTAGGGTCATGGGTCTTCAGGCCCATGTGAGGGAGAGTGGTGACTGTGGATAAAGTCAGGACCCCTGAAGAACAGTCCTTATGAAAAGATGGAGAGAAAGACTGTCCACTGATCAGCAAGAAAGCTTAACCCTGCCTGTGGTTCTATAAAGGGAGAGAAAAAAATCCTCGCATGAGAAATCAAAACATCAGGTGTGCACTGTGCCAGGGCTCGATACCCTATGTGGTATAGGATTCCTAGAGCTGTGAAACCAAGATAAATAAATGGACCTAGGCCAGCCACACAAGGAAAAAAAAAAACAAAAACCTAGCTCATAATAAAAAAATACAACAGACACAGGGAGTAAGAGTCAAGAGACACAACTGAGAGGGCAATTTGTGCTCCCAAGAACTGAAATAGTAAAAGAACAATCTGAAATAGACTATAATAACTGTTTAAATAGAGAAACAAAAAACCAGAAAACATTTTTAAAAAGATAATTTGAAAAGACAGAATGATTTGAAAAGAACTAAAGGGAACATCCTGAAGTGAAAAAGAAGTTACCTGAAGCAAAAATGTGGGCAATAGGTTAAATAGATGAGCTGCAACTCAAGAGCAAATTACTGAACTCAAAGAAAGATCTGAAGAAACGTGCTGCAAGGCAGCAAAGAGATGGAGAATATCAGAGAGACTGATGGGAGACGGAAAAACCAGGTTCGATATGCAGCTAACTGAAGTTCCAGAAGGTAGGACTACAAAAAAAAAGAGTCATATTTGAAAAAATGAATTCAAAGTAACTGATTAAAAAAAAAAGGAAAGAAAGAAAGGATCCTCCAGCCCTGACCAGCATGGCGCAGCAGGTTAAGCCTCATGCCACAAAGCCAAAGGTCGCCAGATCAATTCCCAGTCAGGGCACATGCGTGGGTTGCAGACCTTGTCCCCAGCTGAGGCACATGTGAAAGGCAACCAATTGCTGTTTCTCTCACAAATAGATGTTTCTCTCCCTCTCTTTCTCCCTACCTTCCCCTGTCTCTAAAATAAATAGTCTTTAGAAAAAGAATTCTCAGTTTAAACAAGCACAAGTCTCAATAAAAAGAAAAATCTTCATTTGGATATATCATTCTAAAACAGCAGAACACTAAAAAACAAAGAAAATATTAAAAGTCAGCAGAAATGTAAACATAAAACAGGGAAACTAACCCATAGGGGCAACTTAAGATTTTTCAGGTGTAAAGTGACAATATTATATTACCCCCTTGTGACTTTAGAATGCAACCCATGTGCTAGATAAGAGTCCAGTAAAATAACAGCCTGTTTATAACAAAGCTGCAAAGAAGACCTAAGTTGGCCCACTGACAAAACAGGTGACTAAGGTCACCCTTGGCACCCTGGAAAAGGTGCCAGTGCTGGTGCTGGTGAGCTGGAAGAATGGATCTGTTTTTCAGGGATGTGATATGCTCCTGAAGGGCCATCCAGATGGGAAGGAAGAACGTCCATGAAAGTTTGAAGAAGGGAGACAGCTATCCTTAGGTACTTGGGTTCAAGTCCTGGCTTTGCCACATACTAGTTATGGGACTCTGGACACATAATTAATTTGAACAGAAATGGAAGTAAGAATACAACTGTGACATTGTGAGGATTTAATGATTCCATATTCTTTTCTCCAAAGGATTTTACTTATATTTATTTATAGAGAGAGGGGAAGAGAGGGATAAAGAAAGGGAGAGAAACATCAATCAGTTGCCTCCTGTATGCTCCCCAACTGTACCATGACAGCTGTCATCTCAACGTGCATTAAAAAAAAAAACCTTATTGACATCCAGTCAAAATGATAGCATAGATAAACATGAGTCGACACCTCACAAAACCACATCAAAATTACAACTAAAATACAGAACCATCACTCAGAGTCACCAGAAATCAAGCTGAATGGAAGTCTGACAACTATGGAATTAAAGAAACCATATCCATCGAGACTGGTAGGAGGGGCAGAGATGAGGAACAGGCTGGTCCCATATCTTCTTCGTATGGTGGGGAAAAAATTCAAAAGAGGTATCTTGGGAACAAGGAGTCCCAGCCCCAACAAAGTTCCCCAGCCCAGGATTCCAGCACAAAGAAGATAAATCCCCACAACTTCTGGCTGCAGATACCAGAGGGGATTGAACTGGTGGAAGAAAAAGCAGTTCCTCTTAAAGAACCCACACGTGGACTTAACTGTGCAGATTCCAGCACCTGGGTAGCAGCTTGAAAGGCACCAATGGCATAAAGGGAGAAAATGAAGTGTCTGGCATCAAGGCCAAGGCTAGGGAACAGCTTTCTTCCAGACAGAAATGCAGACAGAGGCCACTGTCCCTTTTGTGAACCCTGACCCCACAGAGCCATCAGGCTGGTGCCATATCTGAGACTCCAACAACCTGGCTACTATTGTTTGCCCTGCCCTGGAGGTCCCCTGAGACTCCATCCCATCCAATCTATGGGCCCATCCAAGCTAGTTTTCCATATGAATAGCTAGCTGGTCCTAGTTCATGCTTCACAACTTCCTAAATTCTATCAAATAAACAACAGCCAGCCTCACTGAGCCCCCAGCCCCTGTACCTCTTGCTAAGTGGCCCCAGGCTCCACACTAGCAGCAGCCAGCCTAGATTCACAGCTTGGCTTTCTTTGGGTATCTCCAAGCCCACTGCAAGCAGCACCATATCAGACTGTTTTATACCTCAGGCAGGAAAACCCAAGCAGACACAGGTGGAGGCTGACCATGGCCTGCACCACCAGGGAAACTCCAGAGCTTGTGCACCCAGTGGACAGCTACAGACCTATGGAAGCATCACCATCCTGCTCCTAGACAGCTGATCCTCCACAGAGGGCAGAGGTTGGTGGTCAGTGGTCACAGCCAGTCCTGGCAGCTGACTGGTCTGGGTGAATCCCTCCCATTGACCTGCCTACAGCAATGAAGGTTCAACAAAAGGAAGGTGTACTCAGCCCAAACAAAGGGCACACCTTGAGTACCCAACCTGGGTGATGGGGGAGGCTGTGCCACTGGACCCTATAGGACATCTACCACATTAGGCTACACTACCAAGACAGGGAGTCATAGTGGCTCTACCTAATACATAGAAATACACACAGGGAGGCTGTCAAAATGACAAGAAAAAGAAATGTGGCCTAATGAAAGAATAGATCAAAACTCAAGAAAAAGAACTAAATGAAACGGCAATAAGCAATGTACCAGATGCAGAGATGAAAACACTGGTTATAAGGATGCTCAAGGAACTTAGTGAGGACCTCAGCATCATAAAAAAGATCCAGTCAGAAACAAAGAATATACTAACTGAAATAAAGAACAATTTACGGGGAAACAACAGTACAGTAGATAAAGCTGAGAATCATACCAACGATTTGGCAAATAAGGAAGCAAAAAACAACCAAGCAGAACAAGAAGAAAAAAAGAATAAAAAAAAAAAAGAGGGTAGTATAAGGAGCCTCTGGGACAACTTCAAGCACTCCAACATTTGTATCACTGGGGTGCCAGAGGAGAAGAGAACGAGCAAGAAATTGGAAATGTATTTGAAAAAGTAGTGAAAAAAAAAAAACAACCTTCCCTAACTTGGTGAATGAAATAGACATGCAAGTCCAGGAAGTACAGAGAGCCCCAAACAAGATGGATGCAAAGAGGCCCACTCCAAGACACATCAGAATTAAAATGCCAAAGGTTAAAGATAAAGAGAGAAACTTAAAAGCAGCAATCGAAAAGCAGTTACTTACCTACAGTGGAGTTCCCATAAGACTGTCAGCTGATTTCTCAAAAGAAACTTTGCAGACTAGAAGGGATTGTCAAGAAACAGTCAAAGTCATGAAAAGCAGGGACCTACAGCCAAGACTGCTCTACCCAGCAAAGCCGTCATTTAGATTCAAAGGGCAGATAAAGAGCTTCCCAGAGAAGAAAAAACTAAAGGAGTTCATCATCACCAAACCCTTACTAAATGAAATGTTAAAGGGATTTATTGAAGAAAAAGATGAAGATCAAACCCATGAACAATAAAATGGCAATAAATACAAATCTATCAACAACGGAATCTAAAAAACAAACTAAGCAAAGAAGAACAAGGACAGAATCATGGATACGATAAGCATTCTGATGGTTGCCAGATGGGAGGCAGTGAGGGGGAATGGGTGCAGAGGTGAGGAAATTAAGTACAAATAGGTAGTTACAGAATAGCCACGGGGATGTAAAGTACAGTATAGGAAATGGAGCAGCCAAGAACCTACACACATGACCCTGGACATGAATAAGTGTGGGGATCAACTGAGGGAGTAAGGGGTACAAAGGGGGAAATATGGGACAACTGTAATAGCATAATCAATAAAATATAATTTAAAAAACTTATCAAAATTGGTGAATTTTTGCACAGCCATTTCAATACTGAAGATGGAAGAAGATATGTAACATTTTCAGCATATGATGCTTTGCTATTTCAAGGAGGTAAAATATATCTGAAGAGCAAAAAAGATTTGTGCAGCGTATGGAGAAGGTGCTGTGACTGACTGAACCTGTCAAATGTGGTTTGTGAAGATTCTTGGTTCTATTGACATTTTGGTCAAATAATTCTTTGCTGTGGGGCTGTCTCATGCATTGGAAGATGGTTAGCAGCTCCCTTGGCCTCTACCCACTAGAAGCCAATAGTGGGGGATAGCTGACATACTCAAAATATCCAAATCAATAAAGTTATTGGTGAAAATGAAAAATGTATCTTTATTTTACAGAAAAAACTAAACAGACTTTTTGGCCATCCCAGTGTTTTATGATGTCTTACAATCTTCATTTTGCCTTCTCATACATGCCCTTCATAACAAGTCACTGAGGCAAAATAAACTAATTTCTCCTGTAAATTGCCCCGAGAATGGTCCACTGGTGAATGACCTGGGCTTTGGAATTTGAATTCCAGCTCTACTACTTCCTAGCTGTGTGGCCTGGGCAATTCGACCTGTCTGTGCCTTAGTTTCCTAAGTAGTAAAAAGGGAATAGACATTGCATCCAACTCATGGGTTAGATTTATTTATTCATGTTTGAACGCCTTATTCTGTGCCACATACTATATTTGGCACAGGACATAAAACCATTAAAAAAAAGACAAAACTCCTTGCCTTTATGAAGCGTCTACAGGGAAAAACATACAATGAACAAATATATAATACTGTTTCAGGTAGTAATAAGTGCGATGAAGGAAAAAACCTGGAGGACACAGAATGATAGATGGTGGGGGCTGTTTTAGATAAAGTGGTCAGGAAAGATTTTTCTGAAGAGACAGATCTGAACTAAGATTTACAGATAAGAAAACAGTCATAAAAAAAGAAACCAGTCATGGTGAGAATTAGGGAGAACAGTATTTCGAGGTGGAAGAAACAGCACATACAAGGGAGACTGCTGTGAGGGTTAAATGAAATAATGCATGTAAAGTACTTAGTACCTTGCATTGTGCACAGCAAGCATTTCACAAGAATAGCTGTGACAATGATGATGATTACTGACAGGCCACAGTGCCTCACAGTGTTCACCAAATACTGTATCCCCAAATAAGAAAAGCAGTCTTTGGAAGCAGGGATGGTCAAGGTTTATGTCTGGGCCATATGTGGCCTTACAAAGATGCCCCAAATCAACTGGTGATTAACTAGCACCATCAGATCCTCTCTGCTTGGAGAAATAGAGAGAAGCAGAGAAGATGTCAGGGGAGCCTGAGCCGGTTCAGCAAGGGAGGGACGGAGGAAGTACAAAGGCCCACCACTGTCTTGATTCCTACCAGCTTGCTTGTTTGAATTCATAATTTGGGTTTCTCTGATTCCAACCTGTATACCTTCACTGACTGCTGAGCTCACAGGCTTAGGCAGTTAAGAGAATGACTCAATGTCACAAGCCCCTGTAGTATGGCTGAAATTAAAACCCAAATCTCCTGACTTACATTCATCTGTTGGCTTCTCCAGTGGGCCCCTCTCTCTTCTGAGCTAGAATTTGAGTCAACTAAGATCAATTCAGAATAGGCTACAAGTTCAGAAGGCAGTGCAGAGCAGCCCCTTCTCAGGAATGTAAACCAAACCATGCACTAAAATGGAAATAAGCTGCACTAACTTGAACCCCAAATAAAAGCAAATATTAGTTTAAACCCAAATGTATCCTGCAAAATTGTAAAAGAAACACACAGTGACCCTGTTTAAATTAGAATCTGACTTATATATTTTCTAAAATTCTAAAACACAATAAAGAAAACCATGAAAACATTCAAACCTGAACTGACACTTGGCTATCAGCCTTACTAAATCCTCATTTCCTTGTCTAGTTATTATCCCCAGGGAGTAATTTGGAGACTGGTTGGTATATTTTAGGAAAATACCAAGGGAGAGGACAGCAGGGCACTTGCTTTTCTCTTCCTTCTTTCCCTTTGTGCAAATGAAAACTCTGGTGTCAGAAGGTTGTGGAAAGAGTAGACCAAAGCATCCCGAGAGATAAAATAATTTCTCATTTCAGGAGGACAGATGTTGTACAGTTGTTAGGCAAGTAAAGTAAATGGTGTAATTTAATTCTGTGCAATTCTTAATTTTAACAATAAAAGGACAATTGGATTCTATGAAAAGCACTGAGGGGTTCAAACAGTGTACGGTGCAAATGTGCAGGCTTTATGCTAACTGTAGATTTAGCTTATTAGTATGTGCACGAGTCTCTTGCAAAGAATGTGGTTTTTAAAGTACAGCATAGGAAATGTAATCAATAATACTGTAATAACTATGTACGGTGCCAGCTGGGTACTGGAAATACCAGGAACACTTTGTAAAGCATATGACTGTCCAACCACTATGCTATACACCTGAAAATAATAAAAAATAATATTGATTATAAACTGTTACTGAAAAAAAACTTTTTCTAATTAAAAAAAAAAATGTATTTTTACTAGAGCTGCCACAATTCCACTGAAATGCATCAAATCTGGAGAAAAAGCATTCTAAGTTGTTAAAGTTAAAAGTTATTTACTTCAAAAACAAATTATATACTATACCAAGATTTTGATGTGGTTCACTTTCTTCAAACTTTCTTGCAACCGTTGACTCTGCAAATAACAAAAAAACAGCTTATGTAATTTTAATAATCGACACAACATATTAAGAAGTAATTTTCATGAGGTCTTTGCAGGTCTGCAAACAAGGATCTCAGGCAGACAAACCTATTTGCATCTTGGTGATTTCTAAGTTCAGTTGCCAATTTTTGCATTTCAACATCTGCAAATATTCCCTATTGTTTCAGTTTAAAGTTATATTTTGTGGTTCTAGAAGAGCTTTTTCTAATGAGACATAAGTGAATTTATTTGTATCCTCACCTAAGGAAACTTTTTTCATTGCTTTCAGAGAGAAAGAGAGGGAGAGAGAATCATCGACCAGCTGCCTCACATGCACTCAGCCTGGGAATGGAACCTGAAACCCAGGTATGTGCACAGACTGGGAACCAAACCCACAACTTTTTCATTATGGAATGATGTTCCAACCGAGCCACATGGGCCAGGGCAAGTGAATTTTTCGTATTAGCAATTTAAGTCATTCATTCATTCAAAAACTACTGAGCATAGACAACAAAAGTGAAGATAAACAAATGGAACCACATCAAACTAAAAAGCTTCTGCATAGCAAAGTAAACCATCAACAAAATGAAAATCCAACCTACTAAATGGGACAAAATAGTTGCAAATCATTTATCTGATGAAGGGTTAATGTCTAAAGTATATACAGAACTCATACAACTCAATAGCAAAAAAAAATATCTGATTAAAAAAATGGACAGAAGATCTAAACAGATTTTTTCCAAAAAAGATACAGGTATGTGAAAGGATGCTTAACATCCCTAATCATCAGGGAAATGCCAATCAAAACCACAAAGAGATATTACCTCACACCTGTTAGAATGGCTATTATCAAAAAGACAAGAAATAACAAGTGTTGACAAACATATAGAGAAAGGGGACCTATTGTGCACTGTTGGTAAAAATGTAATTTGGTCCAGCACCACAGAAAACAGTATGGAGGTTCCTCCAAAAATTAAAAATAGAACTACCACAGGATCCAGCAATTCCACTTCTGAGTATTTACCTGAATAAAACAAAAGCACTAATTTGAAAAAATATAGATACTCCCATGTTTATTGCAGCATTATAGATAAGAGCCAAGATATGAAAACAACCTTAGTGTCTATTACTAGATGAATGAATAAAGAAAATGTGATATATACGTGGACTATAATGGACTATTACTTAACCATAAAGAAGAATGCAATCTTGCCATTTGCAACAATGCAGATGGACCATCTGGACATTATGAACCAGAAGACTACTGCTGCAGTAATATGAAAATACGAATTTTTGGAGTTCCGGCCAAGATGGAGGCATAGGCAGTCGCACTGTGCTTCCTCGCGCAACTAAGACTGAAAACAACAAAGATTGAGAAACAATTAACAACCAGAACAGAGGGAAATTAATTGAACAGAAGTCGGGCTCCAGTACATCCAGACCGGTAAGGAGCGGCGGAGTCGGGAGGCCTGTGAAGTGGGGTCGAGGGGTCCCGGCGGGAAGAGGCGCTGGCTGGCGGGCGCACAGGGTGCAGACGCAGCGGCGGCGGACGGACCAGTGGCGGACGCTGGGCGCGGAAGCGTGGAGGTGACTAGCAGACCCAGTGAGGGGCGCAGGGCAGCTGGCTGTCCGCAGCCACACGTTTGCGCACGAACTAAGTGAAAACGGGCAGCGCCGCCACGTTTCAAAGCTTAAGAGCCCCGTCTGGGAACTGAGGCCGGGAGACTCTCACAGGAGACTTCTCGGGGAAACCCACAGAGTCCGAGAAAGTACACCAGCCCACCGCCCGGGAGCCAGCACAGCAAGGGCCCAGTTTGCTTGTGGGAGGCAGTGGAGGGGACGGAAGTCCTAGAGAGAGCAGAGCAGGCGCCATTGTTCCCTCTCAGACCCCGCCCCCACATACCACGTCACAACCCAGCGACTGCGGTGCCCCGCCCCGTGAACACCTAAGGCTCCGCCGCCCTTACGAAACAGCCACAACCAAACCAAAGGAAAATTAAAAAGATGGCTCAAACATATTTGAAAGCCCCAGAACCAATTTTTTTAAGTGACCAAGAAATTGCCGAATTACCAGATGCACAGTTCAAAGCACTGTTGATCAGGAAGCTCACAGAATTGGTTGACTTTGGACATAAAT